>WTSP01006942.1:0-81811 GCA_025331215.1 Actenoides lindsayi | reverse complement strand
TGCTGACGGGGGTGGGGGGAGCAATAGGAGGGCTTGGTGGGCACCTGGTGCCGTGCCAGGGTCAACCCACCACAATGCTTTACAAAGCTGGGTTACTATTGTAATTCTCATACATAGGAGGAAACTACAGTAAATGGCTTGCATAATTCAGCTAAAATTATAAAATCAGAAAATGAAAGATCTACAAACAGATTCCCTGCTCTCCTCCAGATTCACAAACACACAGGTATATATCACTGGTATTAGCAAGAAACTGTTTGGTAAGAATGACATAGACAGAAATCTCGTAAAATGAAGACTAAACATTGTCCCCCTCGACTGTGATCTTACCAAAATAATATTCCATTTAATAACTGCCACTGAGAAACAACTTGTAAAACATCTAGTTTAGTTATGCAAATCCATAGTGTGTAGAGACGTGCAAAGATTATTCATTTATGCAAATGTGACTGCATTATATGTGACTGAACAAGGTATTGTAATGTATTGCATTAACATATTACAGTGTTTATCCTAAACAATGTATTATTTAAACAGTGACCTGTTTAAGATTTAAATTTAGCTAGGTTTAAACACTGAAAAAGCATAGTATGGCACCTATCAGTGAAGGTGGGATTGAGCCACAGATCAGACTTGCTCCAGTAGCAGGTTACAGACTGGAATTTCTTGGGGCAGAATTAGTATGGAAGTTCACAATGAAATCTTTTCATAACATCATCAGTGATACTTGAAGAAACCCACAATTACAGACTGGTTTGGAAAAATCATCAGGACTAGGTTCATTCCAGAGTGATGATTAAAAGAGTACTGTGACCTTATTACTGATGTATGACACTGCTCCATCATCTTTGAATGCTTTTTTTCAGAATCCCACTGTTATCAATTTCAATTTAAAAATTACTCTTCTATTAAAATTCCAGCTACAGAATCACAGTAAAACAAACATCCAGTTTGAAGGCTAAAAACTTCAGAAGATGGCATGGTTTAGAAAATTCACTTCCAGAGCCCCAGTCACCTACAGCTAAGATCCAGAAATATTTCTCATTTCTCCTGCTGTTCAAGCCACACTGTATCAAGTACGGGAGAAATAACGGCAACTATTTTGGGAGCTTTCTAAATGGATTAATGCTCATGTAACCCAGGCTTTCAGAATGGTTCTAATGGCATAGATGTGAGTTTTTGTTCGCATTTGCGTCCAAATCTTTTTTATGACTAGCATTGGTTGAGAATTTCCCACTGAAGGGTAATTCATCAGAAGCAAACTATTTATAGGAATTGTTCTATATTCAGTTTTAAACAAGTTTAGGCATTTAAAAATAAGACTTCAAGTTTCATTAAAAACATGTTTTGTTTGGAAAGCTTAATAAATAAATACTTAATGAAGTTAAAAAAAAGTAAAAGATTGAAACTCTTGTAATGATGTTGTTATACCCATGATGATCAAAGGATATAAATGAGCAAGATTTGCCTTCAGTAGACCAATTGGCATAGAAAGATAAAATGCAAAACATAAAAAACATAAACGCTATTTAGATCTAAAAGTATAACAGCAGCTTTCAAAGCTACATGCAGGTTTAGACTAACAGCTCTGAATTTAACATTGTTACCTAATAAATTAGTAAATTTGAGGGAACAGGTTACTGCTACCTGTAGATCTGTGGGGAGTGTTATTAGCGATAGTAATATGCTCTCCCCCTCAGTGGGACAGAAGGACAACTAATTATTGCCTATAAGGACGTGAAGGAGTTCACAGGCATCAGGATGTAAGAAGAAATACAACATACTATAAATCAATATTGCTATACTAAGCCCTTGATTTTTTAGAGTCTAGCAGTTACAGATTTTGGTTTCTAAGATCTTCCTTTGAAACTGTTTTGAAGGACTCCCTTGAGGATTGGGGCTGATAGGTTAGAGTGGTTATTTGTGAAAAACATTCTCCCACTCTTAACTGGTTATTTCTATTTACTGAGTGTTAGTACGAGTTCACCGTGGTACACAGCAGGTTTCTGGTCTCAGCAGCTTAACTGCCATGAGGGCCTTTGCAGCACTGGATGACTTTGCAGCATTGGTCCATATTCTGGACCACGCATGCATTAAATCCAAGGCTTTCAATAGTTTCATTGTGAATGACATTTTACTCTGGTGACTACAGAAACCAGGCCATCTGTGGCTTCATTTCATTGAATGAATTTTGTTTCTGATGACGACTTCGGCAGGGTTTTTGCGGAAGCTAAGATACAAGCATTTTAGGGAAGCAGAGAATTTTGGGGAAACACCTTTTGATTATGTTACTTTTACCTACAAAAGTTGTACGATTCTCTGTTCAAGTGCCTTCACATAGGGTTAAGTCATAAGCAAGTGCATACAACGGGTGTGTTTGCGCACAGAGAAAGGATTGTATCATTATTTCGCGTCGAGGTGAGATCCTCGAGTTAGAGCTATTTCTTTAGATATGCAGGTATGGACTGTGCCAGCCAGGGAAGCGACATGACTTCTAACCAGCTGGGAGCATGATACCAGCACAGCAGACCCTGTTGACGCCATATGTCTTCTGTTTTGTAATGACACAAGTAAGGTTGGTTATACCTTCCAAGCGTCTAGGAAAGAAGCAGGTATTTCAACTCCCCACTACCACCTGGGAGTTTAGAGCATGCAGAGGTGAAGCTCTGATGTGTCTAGATCTATATGAGAAGGTAGGGTCAGAAGAGGACCCATATCCAAAAGTGGTTGCTTCCATATTCCTTGATTAGATCACTCTGCCTTTTTCCCTGTGGGATACTCTTATCTGGAAGCTGCTTTTTGGGAGGCTTACAGTAGTTTAGATGATAACACTGAATAGAAAGGACTTAACTTCTATGCATCAGAGACTGTAACTGAAACACTCTGAGTACATGGCAACTGCTGTCTGAAAATGGACACAAAAGGCTTCACATTTATACAGTTTGGAGGCAGAAAACATTTCTAGCATTGCTGCAGTTGTTCTCACCACACAGAAATGCACACAAATCCAGCTTTTCTGCAAAGCAATGCGTAGTCTCTCTCTCTTGCACACACACACTGTACTTCCAGTCCCTGATGCAGGTTACTATTAGGATGACAAAGAGGTATGTCTACCACATGCACATATTTCCCCAAATATGTCTTATTCTTCTAACTGGAAATTCCATCTGAGGAAGCTGGAGGGTTGTGTACATGTGTCTGGCATTTTTGGACATCCAGTTTTCCAGTGCTTACGCACAGGTCAATGCTATAATGCATGTGCAGTGACTCAAGTATTCCAGGAAGATCAGATGCACATGCACTGTACCAACAATCTGCCCACAAATAGTAAATCATAAGTATTTGTGACACATTAGACTCAAGGTACATGAACTGATCAGTCATGATGGTCAATGCTTCTTCGTAGTGTCAGACTAACTATGCATGTGCCTCCTTCCTCTGTGCACATATTGCTGTGAGGAAATCCTAGACAGAAACATAGCTATGTCACTGAGTAAAAGCAAAGTGAAAGGTGCAGTGGACCAGATGTCACGAGTGCTAGATTGTACAGTCAGATTTGACTTTGTGCACCACTGGATTCAGATATCCTAAACTCAATTAACCTCCAAAGCCTACTAATTAGGCACCCTGATGGCCTGGAGTGAAGAAAGCAGTAAACCCAGGGACTTGAGCAGAACTAAGGCTGTTTAAATGGGGTGTCAGTTTCTGACTCAGCAAACTGCTTTCCTTCTCCACATCCCATTTTCTTATCTCAGAACAAGAAATACAAAAACTGATTGCTTGCCTTGTATGAGTGCTGTGATGCTTTTAGAAGGTACATAAAATGCTTTGAGATAGCAATGTAAAAATAGCTAAGCAGAAAGTTAGCATAAGAAACAGACTTACTAATAATGAATGGCATGTGAAATTATTGTAATAAAGATAAAACTGTAACAAGTCTCCTCCTTAATTCTTTACAGTATGAGGTGATCACCATTTGTGAGGTCAAGGAAAAAACCACAAACCCCCCTTGGGATATACAATTAAACATATCAAAGAGGTTATTTGCATCCATCTGTAGCATCTGGCACTAGCCACGGCCAGAGACAGAATACCAGACCAGATGGACCAATGTGTATGAAAATTCTTATCATCTTCTGTGATTAATTTCTTCCTTCAGGTTGGATATGTCTCTTCTAATTGTATATCAACATCTAACCAAAATTGGTGCTGACATATCATTGATTGTACTGAGTTTATCTGCAGCTCAGCATTCTTGGACAGTTTAGTCCCTTGCTTACCTCAACTCTAATGCAGGATTTCTTTATCAGTGAATTTCTACATTCACTTATACATTTTCCAAGCCTTGTCCTCAGAGATTACTGACAGAATCCATGAGTCAACTGTAATTTGAACCAAAAATCATTTTTAGTTCCTGAATCTCTGCTACTGTAAGACTGTAGCCTACAAGACTGTAGACTATAAGACTCAAAATGATTTTCTAATAGTACAGTCTTGTCCATGATTTTATAGAGCCTAGGTTTGCATGGCATGATCCTAAAACCTTCTCAAAAATTCTTTTGGAGTAACTTCTGTGTTTCTCTGTGATTCATTCCAAGACATGCAGAGTAAGGATGATGTAAACAGCAAAGAGCTGTACACTGCATTTTTTAGTTTAGTTGGGTTTGTTTGGTTGGTTTTTAAGGATCATATAAGTAATAATAATTCTTTAATGTTGTAATTGTTTTATTTATAATTCATTCATTTTAGAAATAATTAGAAATCATTAGCACTGCACCATAAAATGGTGATATTGTATAGTCACGTCAGGGACTCTGTTGACATAGTTTAAACTTTTTGACTAACTAGGACTTCTGTAAACACGGTTGATTTCATTTACATGAAGGCTAGGCACTGAATCAGCCTCTCTAGAAGGTGCCCTTGAATCCAGGAATCTGGAAAGGTTATAGAAAAGGGCTGCTGTAGGATGGTCACTCAGGCTGTGAAATGGGATAAAAGAAGAAACAAAGAGCTCCTGCAGGTGCGACTGCTTTGTCTTTACTCAGTATTCACAGGGAAATAGTCTCCACACACAGCCCCTAGCCCTTTCTTGAATTTGAACTCAGCTTCCCTATGGACATGAATTACACATAATCCTAAACCCCAGCAGAAACATAAAAAACATATACTGCTTCTGAAGAGAAGCAAGATTCCCTGAGGAGAAATACTACACATATCCCTATGTACGCACAAAGGGATGCACAGACAAAAATGCCCACTATTCAAACACTGCATTTGAAATAACTGCTTCTCTTTGTCTCTCGTTATGTAACAGGGGAGCCCAGGCAGGGCATGCACACACCCGAGGCATCACTACAGACTGCAGTACAGCCCAGCCTTCACCTGGGCCTGTCCCAGTGACCTTCTTAGTAATACAAATAAAGCATTGCATAGTTCTTTGCATGCTGAGCAGCAGCAGAATCTACCCTTTATCAGACTGTATAATTTTAAATTTTTTTAAGTGGCTTTACTCGTTAGACCAGTAGGTAATAAGTTAAATATATTAACATATTGGCAGAGATTTCCAAGAACACAGACAATGGTAAATTAAAAGAAAAAAGTTAAGTGGGTGTTTCAATCATCACAAAAACAGGATTTGTAAAACATATGGAATACTTTGAAGTCTAGGTCTAGGGACAAAAATGTGTGTGTGTATAAGTTCACTGTAACTGGAACACCAGCAGCATGGGGATTTGGTGGGTAAGTTGCAGACCCTACAGCCTTCTGCAAAGCACCCTGAACCTCAGATCAAGAGGAGCCAACAGGCAGCCCTGCTGCTAAGCTCTGACACTGCTCCTTCTTTTCCTGTTTCTTTAGTGTATTTTTATCTCCAGCTTCAAAATATCTGTGTCTTTTGGTGAGAACTACTTGCATCTTTAATGGTTATTCTGTTAGTCCTTAACTCTTTTACTTCTGATGAAAGAGAAATGGTGAATGGTACCCTTGACTGATTTACACTTCAGCTTAATTTCCACCTTCTTCCTCTTCTCTCTCTCCCCTCTTTCCCTCACTAGTTGAAATCAACTCGATAATTTTGTTCACAATTTTTGGTAAAATTAATTGATTGCACACTTGAAGACAGGTTCTCACTTGTGTAAGAAGCAGAAGACAAAGAACAGGGACATTGAAAGTAGAGGCTGGGGTAAAGTGTTCAGCTCTTTGGGTCACTGGTGTAAAAAATCCCCCCAGATTTCTGGAACCAGTGAAGAGAAATTCATGTCCATAATGCTCCTTGAAGCAATAAATGAAACCATCACCAGCAGCAGAGAATCACTTGTCCTCAGAAAGAAATGACTGAAACAAAACACTGCATTTAACCACACAGCCCAGACATTCTCCTTTTTTTTGACACTGTATTCTTGGGATGAGGATCAATATTTCTCTGCAGAACTGGCTGCATAAAAAAGCACCAGTCCTTCTCGAGGCATTACAGCAGTGAATTTGCAGGACTTCATCCAAAGACAGTACCAGAAGCCATAGTGCTGTGATGTTCCCTAAATTCAAAAGGCCAAATATTCTGGCTCAAATCTGAAAATATCTTTCCAGTATGATGGGAAAAAACAATAACAATATAGTGGTTTTTTCTTTAATATGGGTTACATCAGGATTGAAAGAGATTTTAAATACTCATCACATGTCTCCACTACAACATAGGGAAATTGAAACACATGGCAATGTATGATGAGCCCCTAAAATTCACAATCCAGTGGCAGAGCTAGGAAAAATAGTTTGGGGGTTCTTGTCCTCAGTTCTGCTCTGTGCTACTGCTGAAGAAAAACCTCTTCATCATTGCTCATTGCCAAATAGGATATGGCTTCACTGACACCAGTGGCAGAAGTTCTCACCAAAGAATGCACAAAAGGCTCAGGTTTTCACCTATCAGCTATTAATTAGTCCAGCAGGGGAGGTTGCTTATTTTACTAGTATGTGTTTTCCTAATGACTGGCCAGGAAAAGTAGCCCAAGTCTATGGCTTGTTAAGTAGAAACCAGCCTGTCTGGAATAACAATTACCTGAAACTAAATAAGCTTAGATACACGCTACTCACATTCATCTGAGCAATAGAACAAGAGGAAATGGCCTGAAGTTGAACCAGGGGAGGTTCAGGCTGAACGTTAGGAAGAATTTCTCTACTGAACAGATTGTCAGGCATTGGAATGGCCTGCCCAGAGAGGTGGTGGAGTCACCATCTTTAGAAGTGTTTAAGATCCAGGTAGATGTTCTGTTTAGGGACATGGTTTAGTGGTTTTGATAGGGCTAGGAATAAGGTTGGACTTGATGATCTTGAAGGTCTCTTCCAGCCAAAACTATTCTATGATTTTACTAAATATTACACAGGAATTTGATATCAACATTCAAAGTATGTTTGTCTATCAGTTCTTTAGCTTAATCAATGCCACTGGTTCCATCCGAGAGAATAAACAACCAAGATTTTTGGATGAAGGCCTTCACAGTCCCAAAAGACTCAAGGCTATCACTGACCATGCAAAATAACTTAGAGATGAGTCTGAAGTGGTTTCAGCTATTTGCACTGTAATACATGACTGCTCAGTTGAAGAAAGGAGCTTGGAACAACATATGGCACCAATTACTTACATCTTCCTGTAAGCAATAGTTTTTCTTTTCAGATACAGTTTATCTGTACTGCTTGGCAGCTCAACTGTCTCTCTCTCTTCTCTTGAGGAATACTACCACATGCAGACACTATTTGTATGCTAGGCAAATTAATTCTGCAGCCACATTCTTCACAACAAGCCTATCCTTGTGTCCCATCCAAAAGGTGTCAGAATTTGTGATTGTGAAAGATGCCTTCACACTTTTTCAGAAGTAAATCCAGAAGCTTGGCAAAATTCCAGCTTTGGTAATTGCATTCTGTCTGTCTGTCTTTTCTAACTAACAGCTGAGGAATACTACCCCATATGTGACAGGTAGCCTATCCCAGGTTCCAGGAAGCTGCTAAATCAAAGAACAAAATAATGAGAAACATAATTATAAGCCTTATTTCTCATGTATCTGCTCTACAGGTTTTTGGTTGTTTTTTTTTTAATACAGCTCTTTTTCAGCTCCCAGAGTACCATCACAACAATAGCTGGACTCAAGAGAAGTCACGGGAGTATATCTCCAAGGACGCTTCCTCTTTGAAATGCTGGTCAGAAACGCAGGGAGAATACCAACGGCACATTAAAGCTTGTTTCCCTCAGCCTACAGCAGCAACTTGGTAGCATTTAGTTACCTCCCACTGAAAAGTTTCCAACCCTTAGCTGAAAAGAAAGTCCCACAGCCACATAGGTAGCAGTGCCAAATGCTAGCTTCTGACAAAGTCATCTAAAGGGAAGTAAAAGTCCTATCTATTTTGGAATAATTAATTTGGCATTATTTCCCCTTGCACTGTTTTATAAGGCACATTGTCATATTTAGAAGCAAAAGTAAACCAAAAACGTTGATTTGCAAAAGCCAAGTAAAGGACAGTTTCCTCTAGAATAAATAAATAAATGGATTGAGAGCAGTCCTGAGGAGAAAGACTTGGGGGTGCTGGTGGATGAAAAGCTCAGCATGAGCCAACATGTGCAAGTGTAGCCCAGAACTCAATTGCATCCTGGGCTGCATCAAAAGAAGCAAGGCCGGCAGGTCATCTGGACTCCCCATCTGGAGTGCTGTGTCCAGCTTTGGAGCCCCTAACAGTTGAAGGACATGGACCTGTTGGAGAGGGTCCGGAGGAGACCATGAAGATGATCTGAGGGCTGGAATCACTTTTCTGTGAGGACAGAGAGTTGGGATTGTTCAGCCTGGATAACAGAAGGCTCCAGGGACACCTTACTGCAGCCTTCCAGTATTTGAAGGGGGTCTACAAGAAAGCTGAGGGAGGACTTTTTGCAAGGGCTTGTAGTGACAGGTGAGGGGTGATGGCTTCAAAGTGGAAGAGGGTAGACTTAGGAAATTGGGAAGAAGTTCTTCACTCTGAGGGTGGTGAGACACTGGCACAGATTGCCCAGGAAAGCTGTGGATGCTTCATCACTGAACATGTTCAAGACCAGGTTGGACGGGACTTTGAGAGACCTAGTCTAGTGGGAGGTGTTCCCCCCCCCAAAAGCATTCTATGAGAGGAGGAAAAGAAAAGGAAAAAAAAAAAAAAAGTGTCACACATGAAAACTGCTACAAAAGAAAGCCCCCAAATGACAAACATCTTTCTCTCTTTGGGTTATGCCTCAGTCTGTTAGTCTGTTAATTTCAAGCAATTTGGAAACAAGAACAATGTGCTATGAAACATGCTTCTTTACAACCAGAAAAACAAAGCCAGCAGTATTATGAGGTACGACGTTTATTGTACACCAACAGAACATCCTTGCTCAGTTTATCAATTTTAAAAAAACAAATAAAAAAATAAAAAAGGAAAAAAAAAGCCCTAAACATGTGAATTTTGTAGTGGCAGCTCTGCAAGCTCACCTGCAGTCTGCAAGGGAAGAGGTGTTCTGAATAGCTCATCACTTGTCACCACCCCCCAGGCTGAACACTTGCCAGGTTCTTGGCAATTTTTCACAGACCAGAGTGCTGGATGCTCAATAGCCCTCCTGAACTAATTTTTCTTACTTTTTGAAAACAATTTTCTAGGCCATCTAGCAGGGAATGTCACCTTCCAAATGTGAAGCAAATAACTGCTGCCTTCTCAAGCTCTAAGAGAACACATCTTTCTGTAGTAGAGCTTTACTTTTCTTTCTATTTAATATATACTACAGTGATGGCATAGGCAAAATACAGTATTTTTTTATAACTATTTCATAAGAATTACACATTTTCCCCTCTTTAAAAATCTAGTTCTGCACTTTTTTTTTTTTTACTAAAGTGGAAAAGATTTGCTTTAAACTAGTGAGCTTTGAGCATATGCTTGAAATTAAGGTAAAAACCCAAAATGTTTAACATAGCTGAATGAGGGCCATATACAAGGCAAAGTTGCTCTGGCCAGTGAGGAGATGCGAGGTGGATGGTCATCTCCACTATGTGTCTCCTAAAACAGGTTAAGAGACATCATAATGTCCCTTAGTCTTATTTCCTTTTTTGTTATTAGCTGCCCGACCAAAAACCCAAAAGCTATGTACTCGAGCAAGACCCCACTGCAAAAAAGGCAAGTGTGGTCCTTCACTCTCTCCATGTTTTTCTCTTCACAGCTATATCACTTATGCAGTAGAGCTGAAAATAATGTTAACTGGGGGCTGCTCTGCAGTGTTTTATTTTACCTGGATCTGCGTGCAAATTGCTTAACCATTCTGTTCTTTGTGAGGGAGCCAAAAAAATAGCTCTACTTCTTCTCTCAAATTTCTATCTATTCTGTGGCAATACCAGGAGGAAAGTGTTCATGAAAGAGGCATAGACAACTGCTTCAATTTAAAACAAACAAACCAATAAGGAACAAAAATACAACCCAGAAATCTTAACGACTGGTTCAAGGCTTCACAACAATCAAGGGATAGAACCTGTAAGTAAGTAAACAAGCAATTAACTTCTCTGGTTTCTGTGACCAGGAAAACTAACAGAAATATTCAAAAGATGATCTTCAATTAATTTTTAAAGAAAACAAAAGATAATATTCAGTACCAATGAAAAAAATGTTGAGCTTAATGCAAGACAACTGACCAGGAACACACCCCTCACTGCAGAACTCCCACATAACAGCTACCAGAAGCTGGATGGTCAGAGGAGGACAGGAAGTAGCAGCCAGCAGGCAGAATATCTCCTTACCTGCCACTGAGAATCCCAAGGCAGCTCTTCATTCAGAAGAGGCTGTCACAACTTTGTGGCCAGACTACCCCTCCACCTCATCTACAAACCCATTGTTCAACACAGTATTGACATTTTATAGTTTTCTATTTACCTATTTAAGGCAACCACACAGACAATTTTCTAGTGACTCTTGTTCATCTACTGAGACAGTAACAAAGCTGTCCACATTTCATCATAGTAGCATTTGGCTTTAGGAAGCTTCCCTAACCACTTCGTGTCTAGATTTCAATCTGGGAACATCGTGGTCCTACAAGACCTGCAGCATTTCTAAAGGAGAAAAAATGCCCCTCAGGCTTCACTCCTGCAAGTGAATTCATCCATCCAGCTTGTGAGCCCTTCCCCTCACACCAAGAGCTGACCAGAACTCCAAAAGTTTGGAAGTTAAGCACCATTCCTATTATATAGGCCTCGAAAGTCTCAACTGAAGGAAGACAATATTGGTCCCACAATTCTTCCAACCTCAGAAATGGGAGGCTGAAGAAATACAAGCTTTTTCTGGGAACACAGCTTTAACCTTGGAAGGGAAAGCATTCCAAAGACTGAGAACTGTCCCATAACAAACACTGACCTATATAACATAATAGGTTTTGTTTACTGAGGCATGAGCAGATACTACTTCACTGATTTAAGTGAAGCAGGCTCACTGCCAAAGCTATCAATGGAAGTATATCTGCTTATGCTGCTGGGAAGTTCTGCTCTTTGCACAGCATTCAGTGGGGTGTAAAATGAGGACTTAATGTTACTTGCTTGGACTCATTTCAAAAGCAATTGCTGCACCTGTTCATACCAACACACACACACTAAGTGCCTGTATTTCACCCAGAACCCAATAGCACAAAACCTGGGCTGAAGTAATAAAGCCATGACTATATTCCTATACATTTTGATTCATTCTTTACTAATCACCTCCTTTTAAAAACACATTAATTTAAAAAAGAGCAACCAAATGAAACAAAACAAACAAAAAAACCAAACCACACAACAAAAAGCCCAAACCAGTAACATCTGTTTCTGCCTATTAAAGAATAAGCAATTCCTTGCATCTTCTTTCCACAAGAAAGAAATATTTCTGTACTGCACCACACTATGATCATTGTATCCAGGCTCCTCTGAAGCCACATCTTCCGCATACTAACCAGAAAACTAGGACTCCTAAAGAGCAACAAACAAAAGTTCATTGTATACCTCTATGAGTGTAACAAAATGACAAGGGGCAAAACAAAATCAGATTTCTTCAGACAGATACTAGTTCTTATCTACATAGCACAGAGAGTGGTATCCTCTCCTCTGACCTAGCTCTAAAGCCAGTCTAAAGCTGTCATAATGGACCGATTCCATATACACTGCCAAACTGCAGGAACTGGGCAAGTGGAGGGCTCAGTTCTGTTAAGCTGTGAATATCCTCAGTTTCCACTGGGAGCTCTGCTGCCTTTGAAGCAAAAGGGCATTTGGCTAAATGGAGAAAATTTTAACAAGACTAAACAAACAGCACACCATGCTACCAAGTTAGTGCAGTGAGGATGAGAAATATTAATCTCCCTATAGCTATAAAAATTTTCATTCTATGATCAACTTGGAAGAAGTAAACTGAGGAACCTGAGTGACATACAGATAATTTCTTGATTTGTTAACATTTTTCCATAAGCCATTCAAAGGTAGACAAATAACAACATGAGCTCACACAATGCACATGCATAGACCTTATGAGCTCCAGAGGCTCTTCCCAATGTAGATTGGGTAGCTTTAGATTAGAAATTAAGTTCTTCACCCTGACAGTGGCAAGACAATGGAACAAACAGTTGCTTAGAGAGATTGTGGATGCCACCTCCCTGATGTGTTAATGACCAGATTTGATGGGGCTTTGAGAAACCTGGTCTAGTGGGAGGTGTCCCTGCCTATGGCAGGGGGGTTGCAACCAGATGATCTTTAAGGACCCCTCCAACCCAAACCATTCTATGATCTAAATTTTCTATGATTGGGTACCATGTGTTTTCACGATGCTCACCATGTTTCTAAAGGTGGCAACACTGGTTGGAGATCCTGGGAGAAGAACAAAGAAGTGTCAGGCCCACAGACTGGAACTTCTCTTGCTTAGTTGTTTATACTAAGTTGAGCTGCTGTGTATAAAGCTTTCTATCAAGGAAGGCAAAATAAATTCCCCTGTCTTGTTTTTTTATTTTTGTTTTTTGTTTGTTTTGTTTGAGGTTTTTGGTTTGTTTATTTTTGTTGTTGTTGTGTTTGGTTGGATTCTTTAACCAAAGCAAATAACCTCCAAATATTGTTTCCTACTTGTGTAAAAGCTTGCTGAAGTGCCTCCAACCAGTACAGGACAGGCTATATTAAGATATCACCAGTTTTACATTTCCATCATTCCCATCTTCAAACCATAGGAGCTTTTCCACAGCCACCTGTTAAAAGGGACAACCAGCAGGTCTGCCAAATTCATAATAACCTTCTGGGATAACGACATTCAGGACAAGGCTGGGACATTGTTTAAGGGGGCAACATTTTTGCTTGTCACCCTTTAGAAGGGCAAATGCTACTTCTTTTTTTTTTTTTTTTTTTTAAATATAGTCTGTTCAGATTTTTTTGGGTTTGTTCAGCAAGAGAGATCTCATGCAATGGCTACCAGCAGGTCACCACTTACATTGATGAAAGGTAAGTGGAAACTGAGGAAAGTTGGTTTCTCTTATAGTATGGAAGCATTTGTGGATATAAAGTGGTACAATTAAAGTGACAGATGACAGTCAAACTCATCTATTTCTTACAGATGATAGATAAGAAAGAAAAACTACAGGAGCATTCTTTTTTAAACAATACTTGACATTTCCAACTCATTCACAGTCATTGCAACAGGAATGTCAAAGATTTGTATGTCATTAAGAGACCGTTGATAAAAGGTCACTGCTGGATTACATTATATAATGTGGCTGAATTTTTCAAAGAAGCCCAAAATACCTGTTTGTGCATTTCAGTGAGAGTAAGGTGTTTGTCTGTCCTAGACTTTTAAGAAAAAGAAGGAGGGGAAAGTACCTTAAATTATTAATAGCTACTTCGGTTCTGAAATACTAGATTTAATTCTGTTTTGGTCTAATGGCTTGCACAGACCAGGAAAGGAAAGATGTACATGAAAGCAGGAAAGGGATTACATCTGTCAATCATATCCACAAATAGCTCTACCATTTTTTAAGATCCATTGGACCAAATCTTGCAGCCTTTTATTAGCAAAGAAATTCCCATTAACTGAGAATAGGCCACACAAGACAGCTTTCTCCACCTTGCATAATTCAGCTCCTGAATACAAACTACTCTTTCTAACTCTTCCAGTATTCAATTTTTATTATGTATAACATACTCCAGTGCATACAACAGCTTTTTTTTTTAGGGCTCATCACTGCAAGATGACAAAGTGTCAGCTTTAAGCTACCCTTGAAGATTCCCCCTCCCTGTAAAGATGCCAATCAGATTCCACAAGCAAAAGCAAGTTCATGTTCTATCACATGTCAGCAGCTATAAACAGCAGCCTGAAGGGTGCTTTCCTCCCCCCAGCCCCTGTAAACAAAAGGAAGTCTTTATTCCTGCAGTAGATCTTGCACAAAAACTGTGAATTTTGACTGGTACATGGCAGAGATAACTCATGCTCCTGCTAAATCAAGTTCCCTAGAAATAAACCCTGATATTGGAGACATTTATTTGCAAGACAGTTTAGACATCCTCCAACAAATCATTCAATGACATTTTGCTTTTCAGATTCCTCTGCACATCCAACCACTGATAGATTTCACCTCTGATTTCAAGGAACCTGCCATCATTATTCAAACAAAATATAAAGCCTTGTTTCAAATTGAATGGAGATTGGTATAGATTGGTTTAGTTCGCTGCTCTAGATCTGGGAATATTTTGTGGAAACAACAATGACATTAGGTAGCTGGGACTGAATTAATCCTATAAAGAAGAAATGGAGGTGGCGTGGAAGGATGGATACCCATCCTCCAGGCAGGACAATAACTTTCCTAGTGAAAATAAAGACCCTCCCTTGCAAAATGTCACAGCAGCCCAACTGTCAATATTTTATGCTCCCCATAACCATGTATAAATGTACAGAACTTCATTGTCCGCATTGTAAGTGTATCAAAGTCAGTGGAGCTATGGCTCTCTCATTTACACTTTCAACCTCTTCCACTACAAGAGCTTACTGCTCAAAAAGCCACAGTCATTTCTAGTGGCTACGTATAAATCCTCCCTCTTGAAGGTAAAGACACCATGGAGAAAAACTGCTGTGCAACTAACATTCATAGCTAGAGCTACAGAATAAGTCATTACAAACATTCACAAAAGAGAAACAAATACACAATTTACTTCACACACAAACATGAAAAATGCTTTAAAAAAGAAAACAAACAAAGCAGTGTGCCCTTAACTAGCCCAGTCCAGTAGAAAAGACAAGTTAACTTAGTGGATCTAGAGAGAAACCATCTCAGCATAATCATAGATAATATAAGTATAGCCGACTGTATGGTACCTATGTAAATCTTTTTAGGGCAACCATTCTCTGTCAAAGTGCCTGGAGACAGCATTGATGAATAAAATTGTCTGGAGACACACATACATTTTGCTTTCCAACACAAGACAGGCTGACACACATGCCAGATGCTAAGTGTAATAATCACTTATGTCCCTCATTGTGACCCAATGTCACAATTGTTCTTAAACAATTCTTAAGGGGTTTGTTGTTGGCTTTTACTTTTTTTTTTTCTTTTAAATGACTTCAGCATTCCTTTGAATTTTTTGCTTGCTTATGCTCCCAATCCCAAAGCAAACAAGAAACAGCGGCAAACCTGAGGTACTACAATTTGACGTTTTTACCTGCTGCTATTTAAAGCTCTTCAGCTTCAAGCTCTTCTCTCAGATTTAACTTCTTCAAGGGGCCCTGTGCCAAATCCCACACCTGCTGGGGAAAGCTGGATCATAGACTCATAAAAATCATTCTGGTTGGCAGAGACCTTTAAGTCCAACCCTTAACCCAGCACTGTCAGGTCACCACTAAACCACATCCCTCAGCACCACATCTCCACAGCTTTGAAACCCCTCCAGGGATGGGGACTCCACCACTGCCCTGGGTAGCCTGGGACAGGTCTTGACAACCCTTGTAGGGAAGACATTTTTTCTGATGTCCAACCTAAACCTGGCCTGGCACAAATGGAGACCATTTCCTCTTGTCCCATCACTTGTTCCCTGGGAGAAAAAGTTACTTGGAGTCACTTGGGATTACTTCTAGCTGGCCTTCGTATTACCATCCAGTCAAGAAGGAGACAACGTGGAACAAAATAGCACATGAAGGACAAAAAAAATGACCACAGTCATGTTCCTTGGCCATTCTTTAATCCCAAAGGGTCCAAGCAGGAGCAACACCAGGAAGCAATCATTCCAGCACTGCGTCTGACACTGTTGCCAAAAGTCTCTTATGTGCAGCAAGGCAGGCAGAGTGTTGGGCCTTGATAGTTCTCATCTGCTTTCCAGGACACCAGAGGATAACACTGAACTCTTTTCACGGTGGCCATTCCTCTGTAGTGTTAAATATTTACATGTCTTCCTGTCCACAAGGGAAGTACAATGGGTATATCTTGGTGCAATTACAGCTTCTTCCTTCTTTCCCCTGCCTCTCCATCTCACCTCTAACATCACTATAAATCACTTTACATCTCTAAGTGAAAATAATTCAACCGTAGCCACAGTACACATGGCTTTTAACCAGCGGGAACATGGACATTCACATATTTAGCTGCCATAAGTTAGGCACCTCTCGGCAATTATTTTCTGTAACCACTTGAAGCAAATTACAACCTAAGCAGCTCAGCCCTTGCCATGCAATTCTCTTGCAATATTCTACTCCTTCAAAAATATCAGCAAAAGGAAAATATAGTGGCTTCCTAAAAGAAAACCAATATCTTACAAGATTCAGTAGGAAAGCATTTGTTCCTCAGAAATAAAATAATTTTTGTGTTATTCAGAAGACAAGGCAGCAAGTTTTTATATAAAGAACAAAAGAATAAACTGAATAGGGTTGCCTTTCTAATACTGTCAGTGCTGGCACAGATGTGATCTGCAAATAGTAGTGTGTTTATTTTAAAATAGACTTTAATAAAGAATTATCTAGGAAATTTGTGAAATTTTTCAAAGGTCCATCTAAGCATTTCCCACTACATTTGTCCACTACTAGGCTGCTTTAGCTAAGATATATATACTCTTTTAAAATAATAAATAAACAAACACCCCCCCCAACCAAACATTCTTTAAATCTTCCCTACCCCAAAGATTTTATCTTCATAAACCACACATTGACTTTTATGTAATCTGCATAAAGAAAGACCAAAGTGAAATATAATGTTGAAGATCAATTTTCAATATAAAAAGAAAATATATACAAGGCTATAATAAAGAAATTCCACCAGCTACAGTTCAGCTCCCTTTTGTGGGGAGAATTATACTGAGACAAACCAAAATTTTCTATGGCCTCACGAAATTGCTTTTGAACATTGTCCTTGAGCAGCTCCCATTCTTTATTATTTATGCCGAACCCAGTTTCTATTGGGACTACACTAGTAGTGTGACATCAGTCTGTAAATCTGTCAAGTCCCTTGGAGACCCTTGGCAACCACTTTTGTAAATCTAGTGCCTCCTTAGAGGCACAACTCTTGTTGTGGAAAATCAAAATCATCCTTGTGCCCAGTGGAAGCTGGTCTAGCTGAATCCAAATGGGGGAAAACAATCTTCCTTGCGGTCCTCCCAGTGTTGCTGTGAAGCAGAACCATCAATCTCCTTTTCCAGCCAACCATGAAGATAAAATTCTACCACACGTATCCATGCACTGCCAGGTATTTCTGCTTCCTCTTGAAGGCTTAAATGAGCACTTGAAAAGGAAGTTCTGAGGGGTAAAGCACTGGCCATCTCCACTTCCTTGTATTTGAACCCCCAGTAAAACCTTTCCTCTATTTCTTTGAGGACCTAGTTGCCAGGGCCAGATACACAACTGGTAAAAATGACCATTTCCAAGGCAAGTATTTAATTTGATTTCCTGCTCTTTTCTTCAGAAATATTAATCTTATTCCCTCTCAGCTACACATGCTAATTATTGGAACATTATTGTATTCAATCCAGCAACCATCTAACATGCCAGAGTTTTTGTGGGGCTTGGGGATTTGGCAGGATAGGGCAGCAGCTGCATTTCTCATCAGACCTTCACTCCTAAAATCTATTCAGCTACAAGGTGTTCATCATTACTTTATAATCACTCAATTCCTACAGCTTTAGTACAGTAAACAAGGTAGATTTACAGAGTGTTGTGCTCTAGATGCCTCACAAGACCTTGGCAACCATCAGCAGCTTTCAGATTCAGTGGAGTTCAAGGAAGCAAAGTCACCATAACACGCAAGTTGGTAACCTAGATGACTTTCCATAGAATACCAGCAGCAGATTCCCCATCGAAAAGATATAGTCCTATAAGCTCTGTCCCTGTTTTATCAAATTTAGCACCATTTTGACATTGAAAATTCCTGGAGGCAATGCAATAGACTTGTAGACATCAACCCCATAAAACACCACAAAGAATAACTATATTAATGAGGGAAAGCTTCTTTGCTGTGAGGGTGCCAGAGCCTGCCCAAGCTACCCAAAGAAGTTGTGGAGTCTCCTTTTCTGGAAAGATTCCAAACCCATTTGGACAATGCAGTCCTGGGCACCCTGCTCTGGGTGACCCTGACGGAGCAGGGGAGTTGGACAAGATGATCCACAGAAGTCCCTTCTAACTCATACCATACTGGAATTCACTGGCATTCTTTAGGGGCGCTTCAAGCCAGGCTGTTGTATGTATTTATAGATATTCATACGCATGCCTATACTTAAAAGAAAAGTATTTCTTTAAAATGGTCATACTACCGGGACAGTGCCATATAGTCCAAAGACAAGCAAGTGATAATCAATAACTGTGCCACTGCTACATGTTCATTCAGAACCATATTACCACCTTGTCATGGTGACAAGCTATTTCCAATTGGGTGCACAGTGTCAGCCAAATCAAGCTACAACTGACATTCAGTTCCAGTCTGTTCATTTTTATCCATTAAGGCACTTTCTAATCCAAGCAATCATCTTAAACATCATCAAATGACAGCAGGAGAATAAATAACAGTAGGAAAAGGTAAGGACTCTAGAGTATACACACATGCGTATCTATATAGATATATATGTGCACCCTAGCGAGGCCACCTCTGGAGTATGATGTTCAGTTCTGGGCTCACCAGTTCAATAGACACAGGGAACTACTGGAGAGAGTCCAGCAGAGGCTACAAAGATGCTGAGGTGACTGAAGCATCTCTCTGACAAGGAAAGGCTGAGAGCCTGGGGCTGTTTAGCTGTAGAAGACAGAGAGGATCTGATAAAAGTTTATCAATATCTAAAGGGCAGGGATCAAGAGGATGGGGCCAGACTCTTTTCAGTAGTGCCCGCCAAGAGGACAAGGAGCAACAGGCACACACTGGAACCCAGGAGGTTCCATCTGAACAGGAGGAAAAACTGCTTTGCTGTGGGGGTGCCAGAGCCTGGCCCAGGCTGCCCAGAGAGGCTGTGGATTCCAAACCTGCCCGGACACGATCCTGGGCAGCCTGCTCAGAGTGACCCTACTGGAGCAAAAGGGTTTGACAAGATGATTTCCAGAGGTCCCTTCCAAGCCCTACCACTCTGCAATATACACGCACGCAAACAGTGTGTGTGCATTTATATGCATACATAAACACATGTATGCAAACCACATCAGCTAATCCCTGAATACCTGAGCAGAAGGTCCCGGTCTTCACTTACAACACAGCTGCACATGAAGTGACCACATGGCATGAGAAGCACAACTTGAATGAGGAGCAACAGGAAGGCCTGAGCCAAACTGGTGGGTGGCTGACAGGTTTCACTCAGGCAGAAGCCTTACTAATATTTATGGCGATATCTAAAGTCCAAGTTTACTTACTAAATTCAACATATATTTTCTTTTGAAAAGACTATGTAATAATTCATAGGTTAAATCCTTAATCTCAGAAAATGTTAAAGGATTACAAAAGAAATTACAAACTAATAGGCTTAATTAAATTATCAGGGTGCAGTGCCACTAGCCCCTTACTGTGGTTACGTGATCTAAAATGTGTCTAAACATTACAAAGCAGGCCTCTTGGTTATAAACAGGCATCTTGGATCAGATCTCAGTTTGTTCTGACTGTACAAATCTCCCAGAAGAACTCCCGAGAAGCTGATCCTGTACAATAAGGTTTTTTGAATCAACAATAAAACTAAGTATTCTGCTGGGATGTGGTGGTAGATCTAAATGCAGTAACAGTAAAGAAAGAACTAGTATTCAAGACTAAACTGAACAGACATCAGAATAACACATTTAAGGTGACCCATATCGATGAACAAAGTCACATAACCCTGCAAATAACGTCCAGAGAGCATTAAACATTTCTAAATATTTCCTTCTAGACATATTTCTGACAAGTAATATCTCAGGTATGTTTTAAGTTACCCATCTCTCATTCAAGAGAAGTATCTTATTAGAGCAGACACGGAAAACCTCACTGACTCACAGTTCCTTAAGTTCTGATACTTTTAAGGTAGATGCAGATAACACCCACAGATTCAAACAGCATGAGGTAGCTATGAAATGACATAGATCATCTCCAAAAAACCCTCTAAGATCAATAATTCCACAGTATCTTCTCAAACAGGAGATTTTCAGAGGATTAAAGAAAGGAAAAAGCAAAAGAGCAGAGACTTTCCAGTAAGTTGCAGGTGTCAAGAGCATGTGTTTTTTTGTTGTTGGTAGGTTTTTTCTCAATAGTTGCCAGAAATTTGTGTTCTGACACAAACTGGGAAACGCAGAAAAATCTGTGAAAGCAGATCTAAGAAAAAGTTCAAAGGGTGTGTGTCCCCCACGTATAACTTGGGAGGCAAGAAGCGCAGGTTTGATTCAGTAACATTAGCCCTGGGGAAGCTACAGCTTTTACCTTTAGAGAGAGGATGAGGGGCCAATTGCCAGCAATCCTTCTGAAGGCAAGCAAGAGTTTTTGGCATCACCCTTCCCAGGGGGGTAACACTAGAAGGACAGCTTTAACTTGCATTCTCTCACCTGCACAATCATCCTGATCAATAGCAGCCCCAGCTGCCTTTCATTGAGGAAGGAACATATCCTAGAGATCTCATCCAAGTCAAGGAAGCAACATACTGGAACAGAACATGAGCCTCTGTTGAGATCACAATCCAGGGCTTGCCTGCAGTGAAGCAGTGCTTCACCAAGTAGACCACTGATAGACCTTTGCTGTTTTATGCTGGTGAGAAACTGGACTATTAGAAATTCTAGTTATTGTCCCATGTTGTTATTCCAGGACCCAGAAAACTTAGGCTGCAAAATTGCAGCAAAACCAGCCCAGCTTCATTCGTTTTTATGTAAGATTGAAGGCAACTTTAGCAGCTCACTAGTACTATGCTAACCTGGAAGATGCTACCACTCTGAAAGGTGTGATTTTTATACATTTAAAGAAAAAAGAAGACCAGTCTCACTGAAGAACAGAACCAAGCGTGATCCTGCTTGCAGAGAATTCCTCCACATTAAAACCTGCACACTTTACCTTCCCCCAGCTTGGAGAAATGACCAACACTACACTCATCCTCTTGTCTGTCACCGAGTGTGGTTATTTCTAAATCACCACATTTTGCATGGCTATGCCACTAATTAGATTTGTTCTTAAGAAGCTGGAACAAAACAAAACAATATTAAAAAATGTTCATTTGCTGCTGAAAAGTTCAAGAGCAATGAAGACTGTAGATGCCCAGGTGACAAGCCACTGTACAAAACATCATGTAGGTGATGGTTCCATTTCCTAAAGCCTTATATTGACACTTGTACCTCAGAGGACTCACCCGTAGTGCCTCAGTTCCAATACTTCATTAACTCCCATTTAACACAACGCTTAAGATACTGCCAACTCAACAAGCAAAGGCTGTGAACCTGATCATACCCTCAAGTGATTCCGACCCCTTCTCCCCTCACATGCAAAAGTCAACTTTTTTCAAATTCACAAAATCTCTCTGGATTTAGTCCAGTTGATAAGCTTCTCTCACTTGCTAGGTGGAACACATGGCACAAAACGCCCAATTTCTAAGGAACTCAAGAAATCTTGCAATCAATATGCAGCACAGATCTCTGCACTACAGCAGTTACATTATCTTGTGTGGCACATGCACTGTTCCCATGGCAACCAGCATCCTTCATCCAACTCCATTATTACGGCTATTTGAGGCTTTCAGAATCTCTGGTGTCCAAGCCACAGCTCAGAGCTACTTTGTGCTAATAAGCCTCAAGAATAGGTACAAGAAGAAAAAGAAGAAAAATACAGAAAACTCTGGTTTGCTAATCTATAAGCAACATGGAAAGCAAGAGGTGGCATGGGAAATGCAACTCTAGTAGCTAAGGGGAAGCAACTCTTATATAACCATCTTCATTAAGAGAGACAAACATAATGCAAATTCACTATAGTCTTTTAATTCCATGAAAATTAACAGTCAGATCAGTAAGTCTCTTGATGGAGAATGGTATTGTAAGAGCTATAAGGAAACAAACAAACAAAAAAATCTCACTGTACATCTATTGCAACACTGATATCAAAAAAATCTTTATTTTTAAAAAGGGCTGAGTTTGTAACTATCTGCAGAACAGTTCAAGAAAATTACTTGATGTTGACCTTTTTATGATGTCCAATATTAAAGAGCTACTATAAAAACCTATAATCTTTATAGTATAATCTATATTTGGTTTATACAAACCATCCCTAGATACTTTAAGCAAGCTTTCCCAATCAACACCAGTACATTTTTTGTTGGGGATGGGGGAGGGGGAGGCATTTAAGCATTTCCACATCAAAGCATCACAGCAGCCTCATTATGCTCTGCACAGCTTAATACAAAGTTTCTCTTAGTCACCAACTAGGGAATTTCAGGCAGAAAATAAATAACCTAATTTATTAAAGCGACCCTTGGCAAATCAGCCTTAAGTTGTGAGCTAGAGGTTTTATCCCTGTGAAATACTCATGGGTCAGTGGAAACAGAAATGCTTTGAAGTCAGATAGTTTGAAGGCTCTTAGAAAGAAATGTTAAAATAAATAAAGATGATGCTATACTAGAAAAACATCCTTACAACTGACAATAGAGATTGACAGGCTGCTGAACCCAGCTAATCTTTAGCTACGCTTAAACTTAATTGTGCTCAGCACCTGTTCAGAAAGAACAGGAATTCTTCAGGTGTCTTGAACAACATCTATCCTCAGCAACGCTGGCCACATTCAGCGTTAGGTCAGGTGCATACAGCACTGTTAAAGGTCAGCAAGGTCAAAAGCAAGGTCTAAAGCAAGGTCAGACTTCAGAATAGATCCATCAGGGAAGCAAATGAAACCAGCTGGTACCACCCTTACAAGCCCCTATCCCTTGACTGAGCATCCAAGATCCACAAAGCCCAGTTTCACATGGCCTGCTCTGGGAGCAGCTGGAGCAGCAGGTCTGCCAAAGCTTGCTCAAGTAGGAGGCTTTCTCCCTTCCACTGCTGCCACACTCCAGCTTCACAGCAAACATCACATCCCAAACTAGAGCCCAGGAGGGCCCCTGGCAGCTTGTATTCTTTCAGGATGGAAAGTGGTAGTTCGGGGACAGTAACTGACGTTATCCTTGAAGAATTATCTTCAAGCATTAGTGATATATATTTAAATATTAGGTTCTATAGAAAATAAGGTATAAACTTCTACTACTGGCAAATCAACATGCTAGCACTGAGGAAAAGCAAATAAAACATTCTTTGTTCACAGTTACTGTCATCATTATGTGATCATTACCCAAACAACTCCTGACCTGATTGGGCCCTTTACCTCACTGCTCCTGCAGCCAGCAGGTCCGACCCACTGTTTGATCAACTCTGTGCCTGATAGCAGTCTCCAGGATGATGCTGCCCAAACAAAGAGGTCAACTCATTTCAGGAAAGTCAAGAAAGCCTGATTATTGTCTGACAACGTACCTTCCATAAGCTTTAAATGTCTTTATGTTTGAGGGTGAAGGCATGTTGCTCTTCAACCCTGGGACAGATTCTGAATTCTGCTTATGTTTGACAACCAGTGAAATCAATGGAATTAAATTCAAGACATTTCTGCTACTTACGCCCACTAAGAAGCTTAACATATTTAATCATAAAGCTTTCTACTGTTAAATAGTTTGGAAGAAGAAAAGGCATGGAATTTTCCATCTACACCTTCCCTTTGTAACCCGCCTAACAAGTTTGCACAACTCTCGTTTTCTTGATTGTGAGATTGAAAAACTCTATTTTCACAAAGGAAATATGGAGAGATTATCCAGGAATGCTTAAACTGCTCTTTTGTGCGTGAGTGTGTGTTTCAACGCAGAGATGGCTGCTTCCTTCCAGCTCAAGTGCAGGTTCTGCATCACCTTCCGGTACGTGACCAGCACAGGATACTAAGATGGGACTGCGAGGTGAAGGAAACCAGTAGAGGCAGCTGAGGAAGATGACATTGCATTACCCTGCAACCCATCTGCTAAGCTAGAGAGGATCTATTACACAAGAGCAGCAAGATCCTTGAGAAATTATATCTTTGAGAAATGTTAAAACCCTGTCCAAATAATCCCAGTTAATTTTAATTTCGGAAGGTTAGATAGTCCTCAGAATTTTCTCTAATTGCATATTCCTCAGAATAGACTCCTCTGCTTGCTCTGTAATCAAATCATAATTAAGGCATCTGTGTCATTTTATCTATCCCTTCCTGCTATTTGTAGCATTTACAGAAGGCAACAAAGATGCAGCATGCAAAATTTCCAGTGTCAGGGCTCATCATCAGAGCAATAATAGGGACTTGTGTTAGTGTGACTGTCTGAGTGTCTCCTTAGGCTTTCATTAGCCTTTAAAAACAATTGAGGAAGAGGAGAATACTAAACAGTGCCCCTCTTGTTGTATCCACAACTGGAGGCCATGTTTTATTCCTGGGATACTTGTTTTTAGAACAGCTGCCTCATTTCATCTGGGCTTCACTGAGAAAACAGTCATGTAGTGGGGAGCCAGTTTTCATAACCTGAAATTAAGAGGTATGTTAAATAGCAATATGACCTTGACAAAAAAAAATTATTTTCACTTTGAGCACTGTATCAGTTGTCAGACAGTCTCCACTACATTTCAGCCCAGAAAAAACACAACAAAACACACACACAAAAAAAAGCCCACCCAAAAAAATGAAACAAAAACCCCACAACAAAACAACCAATAAGCAAGCCAGTTCCCCTGAGCTGTATCACAGAACTCCCAGACTAACTAATTTGAGGGTTCAGACTGCTGAAAAGCTGGTGGAATGTGCCCTTTACCCTCAAGGGCATGTTTTAAGTCACATGTCAGAAGAAAGGTGATTGCACAAACTGTGCAAACCATCCCCCTTCCATCCAACACCTACTACTCAGAAATTATGAAAATGCGGATCAAACTTCTCTGGGAAAACAGTTTGCATCTTGAGCCTAGTTTTACTTCAGAGGGAAGGAAAAAAAAAAAAATTAAAAATTTCAAAATCTTTTACACAAACTGAATTCAAGATCAGCCGGGGAAAATTGACTCAAGAATTTTTTAGTTTGTTTCAAAGGGAATCCATTGAGTGGTAACTGAGAGCATATATTTTTCAGAAGAAAATCTTACGATGTATTTATTCACCACTGACAGGATGACAACTTCTTTTCTTCTGCTCTACATTTTAGTCTTGTTATATGATTTTGAAAAGTTACAGAAAGAACCACAACTGCATAGGCATTGCTTGATAAGCGTATGAATACAATTACTATCAAAAGTACTGATTTTTCACTGTGTGATTTTCATTATAATTCCATCCTAATCAAACATTAAAATAATTGAACCATTTCTGTGTAAAATGACAATTTAGACAAAGATTATTCTAAGACAGTGCTTCAGACTAAAATCAGCAGAGTTCACATATTTTAAAATATAAAGATCGAAACTGGAGTAAAATCAAAACTTTCCAGCTTAACAGGTCACTCTATTCTTAAATAACTTCTATTTTGGGATGATGAATTTTTTTCAGAAATGATTTTGAGTAGAAAAGCAATTTTGAAACAATTGTTACCTAAATATCTTTAACCTATGTCTTAAATAGAAAGCCTTTTCATATCTAATAAGTGTTAGCTACTAGCATGTAAGACCCACATTTGCATTTGAGGGTTTTTTGGTTGTTTTGGGTTTTTGTGGTTTTCTTGTTCGTTTTCTGTTGTTTTGTTTCTAAACAGACAACAGTGGCACAGCAGAATTCCTACAGAGTAAGAGAAACACAGGACTCCTGAGACACCAAAGTGCTTCCTCAAAGCACTGCATCAATTACAGCTGAAGTCAAAGGACTTGTACCTGCTAAACCAGCATTTTCTGCACGTTCAAGTCTGATCAGAGCAGCAATGTGGAAATACCAGAACGTTAAAGTCAATTGTTTGGGTCTGTTTCCTTGGGGAAAAGCCAAAGCATGACCTCTCAAGCTGATGTTGGTCCAACTACACCACTGCATCTGACAGCAGCTTTCAGTCCCCAGTTTGTAGATGACATCAGCTCTATTGTGGACGTGGTCAGTGTATTCTGTGTCCACAGGCTTGCAAGGTGGACAGATCTTGGACAATTAAAATCCATTTGTGGCAAAAATAAAAATACCAAAGGGTTTCTTGAGAGTAACAATTTGTTGTTCATGTTACACTGTGTGACTTCCCTTCTTCAAACTCCTTCACAACAAAAGGGAGGGACAATTACATATACAAAAAAAATATAATTTTTAATATTTTACTTCCTAGTATATGAGGGACCAAATCCTGTCTGCTTTCTGTGAAAAGCACTCTTTATGAAGGTAGCAGATTTTTTTTCATTAGTAAAAGAGATTTAGGTATAGATGAATTTACTTATCAGGTTAACTTCCAATCTGACTGAACGAAAACACATTTCAAATATCCATTTGATGGTGTTACCCTTAGAAAAGACTCACCTAAGTAACCTGAGAAAGTCTCAGAATTTATAGGTATTATTTTCCCCTTAAAAACCTAAATAAATTTTATGTAAAAAGAAGTAAATCAAATAATCTCCTTGGTATTTCATGCTATTCTCACACAGATCTTATGACAACAGCAGAAGTTGGGGCTGAAATGCTGGCTGTCAAAGCACATGCTTCTGGAAGCAGGGGAACAAAACATCTCAGCCACTAGAAGTTCTGAAGCATGTCAACTGTGGGGTTTTTAAGCAAGATACCAGATAATTCACCCGTGATCTGAATGCAGATTAGTCTTGCAGTAGGTAACAAAACTCTAACGATTGCAATTCTTGTTGCTATTCGTACAACAAAAGACTTTGCTGCCTCCTCGGATGCTTTACTGAGCCACTGCAACAACTGACCTTGTCTTTTAAGTGAGATCTGTCACAACTGTGAAAGCGTTTGCTGTCTTTCTCTATTTGGCCATGTCTGCGCTGTCATCGCCTGTTCAAAGAGGTCAGGACTGCAGCATCAACCTTCCATTAGAAGCATTCAGGAAGGCTTTGAGGTGCACTGCTTTATGCATTTTATGTAACCAAATGTGTCACCACATTAAAAGCACAACCATGCAAATGTCACAGATGACCATCTAACATGCAGTTGAAAGGCACAGATATATCCTCAAGTCGAAATTCATTTTTCATTTCCAACATTCAAGGCAAGCATGAGTTAGAAGAAATCATGGTAAGCAGAAAATACTAAGATAACTTGAAAAGAAATTGTCACCAAGAATTCTCTTCAGAGAATTTTTTTTTTTTCCAAATCACTTGTTCGTAGTTGAGTCATCCCAGAAAGCATCTAAAGCTTGTAGAAATTTGTCACTACATATAGGATGATGAATGCAGAATTCTTACAGATTATTTAGAAATTTCCCTTTCGCTTCAGTAGCTTGGATTGCACTTACATGGTGAATAGATTCAAACAGTCAAAAACATCTTCTCCCACTGCCTTCCTACTTGTTCCCAGTCCTCATGTTCAATTACTACTCAGTTATACTTAATAGTGCCATCAATGCTGCAGTACTTTAGCAATAACAGAAGCATCACATCAGCAGTTAGGCTCTTCAGTAAATATGTTAACCACCAACTTGTCCATGCTAACAAATCATTGTTTACTTCTGAATCGCGTTTTAGCAACCCACGACATTCATGAATCAAGTGAGATTGATGTGTGCAGCCTCCGAGTGTTAGGAGACAGCCTCAGCTTTTAACATCACCAAACAAAACTACATGTTCAATAAAGCAGACGTGAAAATGGCTTCGTTTCTCCCTTTTCCACACATATATGCAATAGTAAGAGTCACACATGCAAAATATACACAGTCCTGCCTAGAATATTTCAAGCTCACTACATATGAAGAAGTCCATGATCGCAAAACAACTATTTATCATGAAAACAACTGCCTAAAATTTATGCAGGCCTGTGAACACACACATGATGAAAATAAGCTGTAAAAAACTAGCAGTCCATGATGATCATCACTAAATGACATCATTCGTACCTTTAACCTCAGGAGAAACAAAAAACATTAGATTTTATAGAACGTGTAAGAATATCATAAAGACTTAGAACTCCCTTAAAGGGAGTTGCCTACAATGCCACTGTTGATATTAAAATGCTTCAAATTTATCAATGGTTAAATTATGCTACCTAGTTAGAGCTGTCAAGTCTTAACACAGTATTACCATCACAATTCCTGACAGATTTCATCCATTTACCATTAGGATTGAAATTGATTTTAGCAACTGAAGAAAAATACCATCTTATGTTTCTTCTGTTGCCCCTGCCCCACCTGAAGCATTTAGATTGACACACATGAAGTGACATCATACTCAGAGCTTAAGTTCCACATACCCAATTAAAGGCATTTTGAACAGTTCAAGCTGAGCTGAATCTGAAATTCAAGTCACTTTTGAAACCTGTATGCAAATTTAATAATTCTGAGTTCTAAATCACTGTCCTTCATACGTAGGTCTTCACATTTAAAACATAAGCTGCCACATTCCTCAGATTTTGAAGAGGCCAGGATCAGCCACTGTCCCTTTAATGTTCCACCTCATCTCCAAAAGCAATGTCTTTTTACTAGAGCTCAGTTCGATTCACTGGAATTTGCCAGGCAGGTCAGGAAATCCCCTGAAGCAGAGGAAGAATATTAAAGAGATGAGACATGTATATCAAATCTCATTACCGTTCTCTTATGAGAATCAATCAAGTGAAAGGATGTGATGATGTCATCATGACATCATTTACTTTGGGATCAGAAATTCATATCTACTTAGCAACTAAAGCTGTCCAATACATAAGTAAGAGATCCAGTGGAAGATGTTATCTTCTGACCCATTTACTGCCAGAAAAATATTTACAAAAGTCTTGGGAAAAAAAAATTGACAAGACATACAATAATTTAAGAATCCCCTTGTTTCAAGTGTAGTATATTAGAAATAAAATATTCTCTGAATCGTTTTTATTAATATTGAAGTATGGGTTTTACCCTCTAACAGCTAATATGCATGTTCCCTCAAAGTCACCTTCCTTCTCACCTTCTCATAGAGCTAAACCCTAAATATGCCAAAAGATAAATCTTGTACTAAATAGAATTCAGTATTTTAAGAACTACAATATCTATCAGAAACTCAAACTTCATAATCAAGGGAGAGTAATACAACTGCATAAGAATGCAGGTTTAGAAGGCATGTTGATTTCAGTGAACTAAGCTGAAAATGTCCAGTTGATGAGCTTCCGGATCTGTCAGAAATTCCATCAACAACAACAAAAAAAATCAAAAGCTCCGTGCATGAAAAAAGAATTGGTCACACTACTTCTGTGGCTATTTCTGGGACCTGAAAAGGGTTTGATGCCTGGAATCTATGCCTGACCTGATTTTCTTAAAGTTCACTCATCTCTGTTGAAAATACAGTTTAAGCCGAGTTCTAAAGCAACTGAGCAAAGCCAATATATGGACTGTGTAACTAAATCTTTACTTCCATTACCAACAAGCTAGAAGCAGAGCCCTAGACTGACACTTCATGATTTCAAACCCACACTCTGTTACCGACTAACGGAGCGCTGGAACGCATTTGATACGAAACGAAAGAAGATAAACCACTCCACTTTCGGGGAATAACTTTTATTAGGATGAGGCTGTTTGAGATGTTCCCCCGCACCAAGAGCTCCGCACTCCCCGGGCAGCTCCCGGCCGGTCCCGCAGCCCCCTGCTCGTCTCTCGGCACTCAGAGGCAGCCTCTGCCTCTTCACGGACGGGCACAGGGAGGCTAAACCGATCTCAGCAACGCGCCTTTAGAAAGAAGGAGGTGTCACCGCCAGCCTCCTCCGCACCCAGAGCCACCACCAGCGCGACGGCAACAGGCGACCGCCTGCGGCGGCTTCCCGGGCGATTCAGCTCCGCAGCGGGGCCGGCTCCGCGCTCCCCACGGGGCACCGTCGCCCTCCGAGGAGCCGCCGGCGGGGCCGCCTCAGACTCCTTCCCACTAGTGCTCTGCTGTACCCGAGCACGCCGGCAGCAGCCCGCCCGAGAAAGGAAGGGAGACGGGCACCGCGGTGTCCCCCGGGGGGGCAGGAGAACGCCGCCCGCGCCAGGGAGCCGCGGACCGGGCACGGGGAGAGACCGAAGCCCGCGTTCGAACGCGCACACCCTACCTGCCGCCGTGGCGAACGATGAGGAGAAGGAAGATAAAGAGCTGCCGTTGCCGCCGCCAACCGGCCCGAACCACCGGCGCTGCCCTCCCCGAGCGATAGTAATGTTCATTTAAAGCTCGGCGCCTGCCGCTCCGCCGCGCCCTCCCCACGCAGCAGCAGCGGGGCCGGCTGCTCGTCGCCCCGCCTCGCCCCGCCTCCATCCCGCCCCTCAGCAGAGCCACCGGCCTCGGCAGCAGCCTGAGATCGGTTGGCTCTCTGTGGAGGAGACACCTTTCACAAGCTTACCCTGTCTCCCCTCCGGGAAGGCTTCAGGACCCTGCCAGGTAGAGTCGTGTTGAAGATCGGTGTCCTTGAGCAGCCTGGCGATTGCCGGTTTCCCCTTGGCCTGAGGTAATAAAAGCCGAACAGAGGAGTTAAGAACAGCAAGGCTGGAAAGCTGCTCCTGGCATTGTTTAGCCTGGAGAAATGGAGGTTCAGGGTCACCTCTCGCTTTCTGAAAGGAGGTTTTAAGCCAGGTGGGGTCAGTCTCTTTTCCCAAGGAACAAGCGATAGGACAAGAGGGACCACCCTCAGGTTGCACCGGGGAGGTTGAGGTTGGACATGAGGAACAATTTCTTCCCCACAAGGGTTGTCTGGGTCTGGCCCAGGCTGCCCATGGCAGTGGTGCAATCCTCATCCCTGGAGGGGTTTCAAAGCTGTAGAGATGTGGTACTGAGGGTTAGTTAAACCATGACTTAGTGGTGGACTTGGCAGTGCTGCATTAAGGGTTGCACTTGATGATCTTAAAGGTCTTTTCCAACCAAAATAATTCTGTGATTCTGTGATAAAAACAGTTTCCTGAATGAGTTTGAGAGGTTTGTGTTACCAAGTGGGAAGTTATTTCAAACAGGAAAGATTAAAATTGTGTTTTGAAAGTGTTAAAATATCAGTACACTCCCAAACTTTCTAAGTGTAGTTAAAGAAATGGTCATAATTGTCCTTTCCCTGGGATCCTTTTCAGTTTGAGGTTCTCTCAGTGTAGGATTTCCAGTCAGAAATACCTGGCTCCGAGCACATTCCCCAGCAAGGGCTAGAGCAGGGTGAGCTCACCCCAGGGGTGGCACCTTGGAGCCACACTGCCTTGTTCCACGGATGTCAGAGCAGAATCTCTCCCATAGTGTGTGGTGTTTTGCCACGGACAGCCACATCCCAGTTATCCAATGAACATTAACAGCTAGGAGAAAAAACATTGTTGCCTTTGACTTCCCGGGTTACTCTCTGAAAGGAGTCAATGGAGGTGACATTCAAAGGACTGAACCAAAAGAATACCTTCGAGAGTGTTTTTCGAGGTTTCTTTTGCAGCAGGATTAAAGTAGCCATCACTGTAGTGGAAGAGTCAATCCCAGATCTTTTCCCATACTTTTTACTACCTTAAAAGCACAGAGTGTGTTCTGAAGGTGAAGTAAAATTCATAACGTCTGCTAACATCCTGTGGCACACAAACTTGGTAGCAAACTCCACAATGTGCATTGCTCTGTCATACACTTGTCAGGTCAGGAAAACCCAGCCTCCTCCTTTTCTTCCCAAGCGGGTCTGGAGAGGAGTTTTCGGCATTTACCCTGTCAGTTGATTATGAACACCCCCAAATCTTTGTCTGTCTTCTTAATGCCTTCATTGCTCTATGTGAATTTAAGGGTGATGTGTGAACAAATGTTTGACACATGATAATCATACAGTAATAGAAACATAAACACTGATGGTTATTGCTGGGACACGCAGATAGGGTGGATACATCTCGTAAAATTGGCTAGTTGCCATTATGAAACCCAGCTAAGTGTGCAGGGGTTGCCAAGTCACTCCAAATCCTCGACTTTCCTGTGAGTTTTAACGTGGAAAACACGTTACTGGAGTTTAATACTGTTGTCTGTTAATCGCAAGGAGTGTTTATGTTGAGACTAATAATTGGATTGTCCCGTAATCCACCAAAATAATCAGGATTTTTCCTTGCCTGTGTGGTTTGAAAAGGTAACCGTTAATACTATTCTGTCTAATTCATGCAGTGTCAGTGAGAACTGTTACTCTGGCATCTCTGTTGTTACTTCAGGGTTAAAGATTTTGCTACTGATTAGTACTTGATTAGCCCTTCTCTTCATCATAGTCCCAATGTCCTTGTGTTTCGGCTAAGTATCAGCTCCAATTGACTTGACTTTGTTAAAATACAGGCTATTACTCAGTTATTGAGACGTGTTCTCAGAACAGTACAAACTGACTATTCAGTTTATTTGAGGCTGGATCTTAGACAAGAGAGCTACCTTTCTCTGGGCATGGGTGTGCCATGAGTACAGAAGAGGCTATAGCCACACTCTGTTGGCACTGTCCTGCAAGACATCTGTGTGTTATCTGCCATTATGGGACCGTGTCACTGTCTAGGTTTCCTCTGCACTGGTTACAGTGTGGTGGGGCCAGTGGTCTTTTGCCTCCATGATAGTTTGTGTTGGTAACGTCAAAACTACCATCTGAAAAGTAGCTACATAAGCTAACCATCTGCGGCAGCAGATAGGAGATTTTTGTACCACATTTCTCCTCATGTTTCTGAACAAAGTATTTTAGCCTAGATGTGTTACTGCTTATTTGAAAGCTCAAATTCTGCAGAGTAACTCCACATTGAGAGAATAAATTCTGTGGCGGACTCCATTAATAGCCAACACTGTGCAGAGCAAACTCCAGCCCAGTGGTTCCCATATTGTTGCTCATGAGCTGCTGGTCACTGTGCATGATCTACATTTCAACAGGGTATTTGTATTAAGACAGTAGGTTTCAAGATCACCTAAATTCAGTTTGATCTGATTATGGCCCACGAGAGATTTGGAAAGTTAAAATTACCCTACTTATCCAAAATGCTTGGAAATTGGTGATGTAGTATCACAGAGCCAAAATACAAATCCTTCCTACCTACAGCTTTTTCCTCACTGCATCCCTTGAAAGGAAGAAGTTAGTGGTTTGGTTTGGAGGCAGTGTAATAGTCTCTAACTATTTCAACTTTAGCTACTAGGAGAGCTGTGAGAGGGTGAAGTGGAAAGTTCTGCTTAAAACTTGATGTCATGCTGCTGTTCCTAGAGTTGAAAAAAATCTGTTACTATTCTATCATAACTCAGAGACCTGGGGGGCTGCAGTTATGCTGACTTAGAAGCCATGCAGATATGTCCACTCTCACTTTAAACTAAAACCCATGAGAATACAGAGTGTGTTTCAGCACTGTTTGCACAAGCTTGTCATGCTCTTGATGCTTGTGGTGCTCTTGGTACTTGCACCTAAAGACCTCTGTCCACTGAACTTTCTGAGTATCTGATTTTTAAAGCTGTCATATGCTGCAGAGTTCCTCACAAACATCTAAGAAAAGGGAGTTCCTTTTTAAAGAAGCTCCTGTGAAGGAGGAAAACCACGGTTTCCCCTGAGTTTCCCACAGATTATTTAAAAATGTGCTAGGCTTCTCCTGCTGTGTTGGCAAGCAGATGACTCAGAAGCACATATCTAGGAGAATCTGCTCAATGTATGGTTGCTGTATGCACAGACCTCTCTACCTACGGGTGTGACTGTGCGCTAACTCCCCCGAAGGACATACTGGGCGGACATGGGCTTGGCTGCATGTGCTAAGTGAAGCATCTCTGGGAGAAAGATGGGTTTAAGTCTGGAGTGTCCCACTGTCTAGAGAGTTCTGGGAAGAGAGCTAAGATTTCTGTGTGGGACAAGCTTGAAGTATCACTTCCAGGAATTTAGTGTGACCTGGCTGATCTGGGGAGTTGAACAGTGTCCATTTGGCAAGAATTGTTACTGAGGCCCTGTCTGAGAAAGGCGGTATTAGGGGTTTGAGGGCTGAAACCCTAAATGTGATAGTTCAGTTGAGGAAAGTGAAAATGAGTGTGAACTGGAAGCTGTTGTCTGCAGGCCTGATGGAAGAGGACAGTTGCAGTGATAAGTACAAAGTACCTCAGTACTTGTTTTGGCAGGATTAAGAACTATCGCTGTTGCTGTGCTTGCACCAGTTTTAATACTACTCATTACAAGCTACAGTGATGTGTTTTTAATACTCTTCTAGATGACACAACAAACATTCATCATGAAAGGTCCTGTAGTTTCCTGTCTGGACTAGCTAACGTTTGAGGGGCTAACATTTGCCTCACCCAGTTCCCGTCTGAGTAATAATTTCTAAGTATTCCCCAAGTTGAGAGTCTTGACTTGTTGCGCTTTCTCCTCACAGTGTGTTCTGAGGAGCAGGTTCTGTGTTCCTGGCTTGGAAGTGGCCGCATTACGGAGTTTAAGGAATGTCCACCCTCATTTGAACTCGATTGCATGAGCGTAATTAAGCAGAGCATTTGGCCAACTTTTTATTAAGAGCACTTGGAGCCTTTGGGATGAAATATGCTATTATGAGTATAATTTGCTATTAATTATGTGTTGATTAAAATGAGAAGGAATGTGTGTCGCTGCTAAAGCTACCCATATCTGTGTTTTCATGGGGTCAAACTGCAATGAAAACTCTGTAGCACTTGGGTTTAATTTGGAAGTATTGAGCTGTTATGATTTAACTTGTGGACCTTATCTCATTCAAGCTTGCAGTGGAGAAGCTGGGAAAGTAAAAAGGTCTTGCTGTCATTTTTCAGTAAATTGCTGTCCAAGATGAAATACATTCTGTCAATATAGGGCAATTAATAGTCACTGTCTATTTGAAGGATCTTCAAGTGTGAACAACTACACTGAGACCGATTAACATCACCTCAACTGTTGAGGTGATGCTAAGGGATACAGCAACCAGAGGTAACAAAGGACTTCGCAATTTTTTCAATCTAGTTCATCAAACTTCCCCAGGAATTGCTGTGGACATTGCTGTCTTGAAGTATCTCCACCACCAGCAACCTCTGCATTGTGAGCATTGGCTTTGAGAGGACCAAAGGCAGCTTCTGCAAGCTTAGTCAGTTTTGAGCCTGATCCAAAGTACCCTGAACTCAGTGGGAAAAAGTTTCTCATTGACTTTGACAATAGTCTTTGGAGCAGGTCCCTGATAATAATTGCGTTGGAGCTTAGCCATGGTGATTGCTATTAGAGACAGGATTTGGCCTTGACAGATGATGATAAATAATCTAATCACTATTATAGCACTTATTTTTGTATTTCTATAGCATTAAAAGGCATTCATAATATTTTGTTATATTTTTACATCTCAAAGAAAGAAAGTTGGCTTAAATTTTATTTTAAAAAATAGCTTACATCTGTCTTGGCTCTCAAGACCAGTTATTGGACTTTGATAACATCTGGAAGGGAAAGAAAACTATTGCATGCAAGGACAGATACTAAGTATAGCAGGGACAAAAGATTTGAGCCTCTCATCACAGCATTCAACTAAAGGAGAAAAGAGACTATAGAGGGCCTTTTATGGCTGAGGAAGTAGCAAAAGCCAGTGTGATCAGGGACAATAGCTGTGAAGGTGATGGCAGTGCCAACATTCCCTTTCATCCAAAAAAGTTTTCAAAATTTCCTTCTTCAACACTCTCTGCTTCAAATCCACAGGGATCCTAGCAAGAAGACAGATAGATCTTAGCTGAAAAGATTATTTCTAAAATGCAATTAATATTATTGTCATGCTGCAAACATGTTAGACCACTACAGAAAAGAAATCAAATTCCCCTCTCAATGCATAATTTTTGTTTTTTAAGATACAGTGAGGCAGGTGATGCAGAAGCTTAAAATCTGAGGCTAAATATAAGAGCTTCCGTTTCAAGTTATTTTGCTGAAAGAAGGGGAGCATCTATGCATAGGACTTGATTTTCCGAGCCAAGGGGCTTTTCTAGGGACTAAATTCAAGGACCGGTGGCACTATTTGGTGGAGCTGTGTGAATAAGAGAAGTGAGAGGGAACATTTCTATCACCAGCTCAGAGGGAATATTCTAGAAAGTGCAAGATAGCTGAAAGTAGAACAAGAAATCATGTCTCTGTTGAGTTCTGGTTTACTCGGGAAAACAAAACTTTGATCTCTCTACAAAGAAAGACTGCTTCAAGGTAATGTGACCCCCTGCTTACCTCCTAACAAACTACCAACCTAACAATCACGTGTATCAGAAAGTTTTAAAAGGAACTTTGAAAAAGAAGTCCTCAAATCTGTGAAAGAACGATATTCTTTTCACCGAAGAACATATATGCTGCGTTTTGTGAACTTGTTGAGGTGAGGAGCTGAGTAAAAATCTTCCCAATAACAAAAAACCCCACACAAATATATCACTTTTGAAAGAGATTAAAAACCATCAGTGACTGAATTCAGGTTTTAAATTTTAATCCTCAGAATAAAATCTTCCACACTGGAAGTTCTGCCATCCTTATCCAGAGTTGGGATACCTTCATCCATGTGTCAGGCATTAAAGTCTGTTCCAAACCCAGAAATATTAAAATCTTAACTGTGATTTTAGTATGCAGAGCCATTTATGGACTTAGTGCTATTTTAGGAGCCTACCAGCATTTTGCATTTTCTCCTGGCACTGTGGCCATATTCAGTGTTGTGTTTGTAATGCTTGTTCAGGAGAGTTAGGCAAATTAATTCGTTCTAGCTCGACAGTGCAGTAGTTTCAATATTTTGATGCTTCTTTTTATTACTCCTTCTCTAGCGTGCTTTTTCCTCTAATAGGGTGTTCAAATATAGTCACCTGAAGAGTCTGGATTCCTGGCAGCAACCTGTTTCATTGGTGCTGTGCTTTGCTATTTGAAAGCATGCCCCTTGAAATTACCTAGATGGTTTTTGATTTGGCTCTTTCCTCAGTCTCCATACCCAAGGCAATGAACACCAGAAGGCAATGGGGACCAGTTCCCTTGGAGCACTACCAGCCTATGGCTACTACAGGACTGGGAACAGTGCCATAGGAGGTTCTGTGGCTCAGATTAAGCAAAACTAGAGAGCCTGGCTGCTGCAGTGCAAATATTTGTTGGTGTTTCTTTCACAAGAGCAAGAACATTAAGCCTTGGTGTTCTGGCTGTATTCCAGCCTGGGTAATTACATTCTGCCTGCCTGGTATTTTCCTTGCAGCTGTAATTCTTCATTCCCTAGTGCACTGTTTTGGGCTGAGATGGAGTTCAGTTATGGCATTTGTCTACCCAAGTACCTATTATGCACGATGAAGCCCTGCTTTCCTGGAAATGGCTAAACATCTGCCTACTAATGGGATATAGTGAATGAATTCCTTCTTTTGCTTTGCTTGTGCACGCAGCTGTTGCTTTACCTATGAAACCGTCTTTTATCTCAACCCATGAATTTTCTCCCTTCAGATTGGTAAACTCCACAGATGCCAGATTGAAGGGTGGGAATGCCACAGCAAGTCACAATTATGAATGTGCGAGGACTGGATGTCTTCCACTGTCACTTATGAAGTTTCTGCTCTATGTGGAGTAAATATTAGCTATGTGGAGGGTGGTGGTGTGTGTATGAGTATGGGTTTTTTTTTCTCTCCCTCCCATATGTGTGATCTCTGTATAAGGAATTCCCATCAAGCAGGACTACAGAAAGCACAATACAGGTAAGAGCAGATACTGTCACTTCATGCAGCTTATGAGAACAGCTGTCCAGTTAACATGACTTTGAATTTGAGGTTCAATTTTTTTGTGAGAAAAATCTACAAGGGAGGAAGTGAATTTCAGCAGCTGGAGATATACTTTGATTACACTCTGATTAATTTCCTGGGGAGAGGGTGAGACACTATCATTTTGCAAAAATGCACTAAAGTATTTTTTGTCCTCTTCTGAGGTTTCCAAAGCTGTATCCTTGCAAAGACATTGAAGTTCTCCATAATGAATTTTCAGTTTATTTTGGGTTCTAACTCTAACCCCAAATGTGGTATTTGCAGCCCACCAACAAAACCTTTTATGAACAGCTTGACTGTTCTACTGATGTGCTTTTCAATTGGCTATGGGTGCCTGATAAATGTGAGACCCCTTGCAAAAGCAGTTCTAAAATCAATGTTAGCTGGCAGAACATGAAGGAGGGGGGAAAAGCAATTAAGCAGCCACAGGAGAATTGATTTTCACTGGGAGAATAAGCAGGTATTAAGTATTTCTGTTTTGATTTGGGTTCTACTGATGATCGTCATTGTATGGTCCTATTAGCACAGTGTCTCACATTCTGCTAGTTTATTAATGTCTATATAAAGTTATTAAAAACGAATTTCATATGTCAAAAAACCCAAACCAAATACCATGTATGCACAGACTCAGATACACATTGGAAGCCAGCACTGTTTTTCTGTGTCTGCTAAGAAAATAAATTTTTAAAAGCCTCTTCAGTCCTTACCATATAATTGCCTGGTCACCAGACACTCCAGTCCTGTAGCAGTGACTGAAAAATCATCAGTTTGGGAAAAGAAATCTCTCTTCCTTCTGACACTTTGTGCTCCTAACTCAGGAACAAGCTAGTGGTATAAAAAGAGCAAGTGCCCAGCACAGGATCAGCTGGTAGCCCTGCTGCTGGTCATGGGAAGTCCCTGTGTCATGGGATATTCTTGGACTGCTCAATCTTGCTTGGCGGTTTGGCCATTTGGTTGTGTTGCACTTAATGTAATTTCACCTTAAAACACTGTACTTACTCGTCTTTGTAAACCACTAACCAATTTCAAATGGCAAGAGGAATTTATTCTAATTCTTGCCAGAGATGCATCAGTGGGACACTAACTGTAATTGAGCTTATTAGTGAGATATAAAACAAGCTAAGATTGTTAAAAGGGGATTTAAGATTTCAAGAGTCTATCCTCAATGGGTTGGAAATGGATTGCATCCTAGGAAATGCTGAGCAACCGTGCTCTGAAAACCTGTTTAGTCTCAAGCTGAGTGCCCAAAAATTACTGTGTTCTTTTCAAAAGGTTTCCCATGTTGTTGTGGAAGGAGAAAAAAATGCTCACAGTCCATGTGACGTGTCTGCAGAGTATCCATTTCTGTCTTTCTTGAAGGACATTTGTTCGATGACTTTCAAAAGTTCAAATTCGAGGTACTTGTTAGGGATTATTTGAGGAAGTCAGAGCACAAATTGTTATAAGTTATTTATAGTAGGAAAATAGAAGTGTTTTTGCCATACTGAAGAGCTTACTGAGGTAAAGATCATTTCTGGTTTGCTCTGATAAGAACATTTAAGATAAATGTCCTGTAGGTGAGAGATAAGTTGAAACCTAATTTGATAACATTAATTAGCTATTCATGTAATGAAAAAGAACACATCTCTTGAACATAAAAACATGCTTGAGATTCCAAACTGTTTTCCAGGTTTCATGGGATGGTATAAAATTATCATGAGACTGGTTTGTTGGAAGACTGATAACAAAGATAAAAATGAACAGTGTGGTTCTGGTTTTGAAATTTGAATAGTTTGAGAATGATCCTATCCCTCAGATATATAAACATGGTATATCTTATACTGCAATTGTTCATAGCCTTGCCAGTGGGCAGGAATACACAAAAGTCTTGTAAACCCAAATTGTAACTCCAAAAGATCTTGTAATTGCAATTATTTCATAGGAAGGATGGGTGAAGGGAATGAAGGCAGCACAAGCTGCATCTGCTAATGCCTTATTGCTTCATGTGGCAGCACAGAACAGATTCAAAGTGAAAATAAATTAAATTATGCATCGTGTGTCGAGCTTCTGCCATCCTGTGACGTTTGGAGTTCAGTTTGGCTCTTTTTAAATCTTCTTAGTTTGATGTTATCTTAAATTTCTAGTGACTTCCCACCATTCTCCCTCTTGTTTCCATCTTCATCAGTTGTAAATGTAAGGCTTGGCAAATTTCTGGGCTCTCTGATGTGATTAGGTAACATTAAGCACCCACTCTTCTTGGATATTGTCTGCAGGAATTTATTACTGCTTTCCAAAAAGACTGTTCAGTGTGTCTCTGATGGATAATGTCTAACACCAGCTGTCCAGAAGTCTAGTCCCATGACATAATAATGACAAATAGTATTCACTCTCCTCTAAAATCAAGCAAAAGAACCAGCCTTCCCTTTTCCTGAGGCTAATCTGGGAACCTAACTCTATTTCTGGTAGGAAATAGGATCAGAAGGAGACTAAACACTGAAGAAGTATTGTACTTCTTTATGCTTTGGACAAGGATTTTCACAAAGCACAAGTACTTATGAAATTTCCACTCTAGTGTTCATTGACTTCAGAGGTGGCAGCATCAGACAAAGAATGGCATTCGGAGTGTGATTGTGGCTACAGTGTTCCTGTACCGGAGCTCTGCTGGGGAAGTGTGTTCTGCACAGAGGCACAACTCACAGTCCTGGGGTGGGTTTGCCCCTCTTAAGAACTGTAGCTAGCAGCTGACTTTATTTTACTTCTGGATTTACTTAGACTTACTAAGATGTCAGTTAAGATAACATAGGAGCTTTTGGTAGAGAAGGGCACACTTCCCTACCTGCCAGCATTACTCGGTGGAAAATGTCTGTCAAGAGAGTTTGTTAAACAGATGTAGCAGCAAGTCAGCATCTCATCTGTAAGAGGTGTCATCAAGGGAGCTCTGAAATTCTTAGCACTTTTTATATTACTAACTGTGAGCTCTGGACCTGAAGGTGAGGAAGATGAGAGATGTAGTGGCCCCGGAAACCTTTGCAATTGTCAGCAATTACTGGTAGGCTGTAAATATTTCTACTCATGGTTTAGACTTTTTCTTGCGTACTAGACTACTTCAAGTATCCAATAGGATTCATGATAGGAAAATCAAAGTACTATTTTCATTTATTTTCATATGTAATTATTTTAAATAGAAAATATCCTGAGTTCACTTCAGATTAACAAGTCATGTTGGGTGACTGAAATGTTAAGTTTCGTAAAAGAAGCTATTCTGATTAAAGAAATCACCCCCTTTTAGCTAAGATTGCTGAATGCAGGGAAAATTGTCATGAGACTGGGTCCATCCAAGACCTCCGTCTGTGACAAGGAAGTCAGGTGGTGAATCCACATTGTTCTTCTGCTTCCATTCCCACCAAGCAGTGCAGTCACAGTATTGATTCTCTGCTTTCTCTGATTTTTTCTTCCTTCATTCTGCCATCATATAGATTGGCTGCTGTTAGTTAAGGAATTTGGAATTGGAGATATTTCATTGTTAGAAAAATCTCTATTTCCCCTTCTCTGACCTCAGCAGCTGCTCACACAAATGCATTCATATGAGCACATATGATGGGAAAACAAACGTGAGAAGAGGTGATAGTTTTAAAAAACCAACACTGTCACAGTTGATAGCGCTTTTACTGAATGTTGGAAGTTTGTGAATTCCTCTCGAGGTGCCTTGGCACTTGGAGGTATGATATAAATAAGCTGGCAGGAAAGAAATGTTTTAAATGAGATAAATAGCTGGAACAACAGACTGTAAGAACAGTACCAGTAAAAAAACAAGTAAGAAATGCTTGTCTGAGGGCTGTAAGCAAAAGCAGAGGAACATTAAAACACTTAGCATTGCTGTAGTAGGAAAATACTATGTGGAGGAGGAGACACAAAATCACAAGGCGTAGTAATAAAGAGCAATTACACAGTCCTGACAGGCACTGTCATTGGAGACAATAGCGATCCAAAGCTGTACAACTAAAGGTGTTTTAATAATGTAAAGATGATGTCAGTATTTGTGGTACATTGTGTAACACATTTGTACAGATGCCTTTGAAGCTCTCCTGACTGTGGCACTTTGATGATATTCCTGAGGCAAAGTAGAAGTGCCCGGGGGCATGGAAGTACTTACCTCCTTGGGAGAATGGTATCCCTCTGATTGCAGTGAGTGTTGGAAATGATGCTTCTTGTTCAGATGCTTGAGCAGTGCATGGCTCCAGTAGAAAGATTGGTCCCTAGTTAGCAGCTCCTGGGAAGATGTAGAGCAATGCAATTAGGTAATACAAATGGGCTAGAGAAATGCAGTTTGTAAGGGTGGCATCTTGCAGAACTGATGAAGACGTTCTGATTTAGGTTTGGTGAGATACATGGAATAGTTTTCCACTAAAATAAATTCTAAATGCTGAGATCAAAATTGGAACTTGTCAGAGCCATTTTAGAAGGCCAAATTGCCACTGCTATTCAAATTAATAGAATTATTTAAAGCAGATTGTGTAGCTTTCTCTCTTGGAAGTTTTCACTAGATTACATCACACAGATAAGAAAGTTAGTGCCTCACCAACCTCTTTGAATGCTCAACAGTCAGTCTGTCATTTCAAATCCATTACAAAATCCCATTTTAAACCTAAATAGTAAGATCTCCTCAATCCTGTGGGCTGAACCCCTTTGAAAAATGAGATTATCTATGCTTGATTTCAAGCAAGGCAAGTTTGGGAACTTTTTGCTTTCCAAAGGACACATACCCTCACCACACTGGTTTTGAGCTGTCAGTCTTTGTTTGAGTGACTTTGTTTCCCTCCCATCTCAAGAGATCCATGGAAGTAGAATGTGGATTTTTTCCACACCAGCAAGGTGTCAAAGCTCATCATGGGCAATAGTGTGAATCTGTACAGGGCTTAGGCCAAACAAGTAACAGCAGGTAGGATAATACAGAACAGAACTAGTCAAAAGCACACCTGTTCCAACTGGATATTTCTCCCCATTGTTTTTGATATTTAAAAGAAAGCAGAGTTTAGTGAATAATTTTGCTCAAGGTTATTACTGATGCCAGGGTACCTTTCACTCTAGGTACTGTCTGGAGCCCTGTAATATAAGACTTACAATAAGAGGATTGGTTGTCTATACATTACTAGGAACGAAAATGCAGTTCTAAGCTCTAGGGAATGAGATATTAGAAATCTTATTAGAAATCCTCTGTTTAAAAGTTAAACAGAAATCCCATGGTACCATTAGACAGAGAGCTGACACAAAGTCACTAAGAAAATTTCTGGGGTGTACCCGTCTCCAAGCTCACAGGCTCCTGATACAATCAAGAACAAATTTGGAGCTAAAACAATTTAAGCTCTGCACTCTGAAAGGAAAAGCAGGTTGAGTTCCTCCTGGCACATCAGACATGGTGAGGGGTGTTCACCAGAGAGAAAAGAAAAAGATACTTTGAGGTTATTCTTGTGAATAACTTCATATGATTGGCTGCAGTCTGCTAAAGGAGAACCAAGGTCCAGTTCCAGTGGAAATGGAGGCAGAAATGTGACGGAATTTCGCTGAGAGTTGGAACTGATTTTCCCACAGAAAGGTTGTTTCTGAGTCTATGTTCTTCTAACCTAAATAACAGCATTTTCTTTAATCAGATAGACAAGCTTTCCCACCCTTCCCCCATGATTTTACAACATCAAAGCAGCCAAGAATACTCATAGAATATACAGTTTTACAATTAAATTTTTTGAGACAATTTTGAGAGTTGATTTTAATATCTACTATCAGGTGAAAAATATCTAGTCTTAATTTTCTGCTGGCCTCTATATGAGAGAAAACAGTGTTATCTAGTAGTAGATTGGTAATGCTTTTTTCAACAGAACCAATAACCCTCTTCAGAGCTCATTTTCCTTTCCAAAGCTAGCATCCTGTTGTCAGTATTGTCCAGTGGTTCCTCAGGAAAATGTACACTCATATTTTTAAATGAAAAACCTAATTATCTTTCAGGCCTGTCAGCCTTCACAGGTAATGAATAACTTGCTGCCTACATAAGGTTAATATTAGAATTATTCTCTGCTCTATGGAGTGAGCAGGAGGAGGTAGCTGAACTAGAGTTTTTGAATTATAGTTTGTCTCTGATGACTTATTTGGAATATCAAAGACACCCTAACTGAGGGTCCATAGAGGGAGTAGACCAAACTTTATGACCAAAACTTGCAGTGAGAGCATAGCCTTGGCTGTGAAGTCCCTTCCTTCAGCAGTCTAGGCTCCTTTGCATTTAGTATTTCCACCTGATCTCTGTCCATCTGTTTGAATAACAGGGCAGCTATCAGCTCTAGCTCTCCTTCCACCTCATGTTATTATGGAGAGTTGAGTGGGATAATAGTAAGAAGGCAGTTGGATTATAGCTCTCCCTGCTCATCCAGAGCAGCTGGTTTGGAGAGAAGAGGGTTGTATAGGAAGGGATATGATGATTTATTCTGTGCAACAGGTATTTACTCGTAGCTGTGAGTTTCTTTTGCTGCTTCTGGGCAGGTCTGCCTCTCACAACAGGCTCTAGCTGTCAGGATGATTAAGTAGAGCAGCTCCTTGTGATTTTGTTATGGGCAGTATTAAAATGTAACTGAATACTTAACGTTGATCCAGTCCTGAATTGTTTCATGTAGAAGACTCAGTTTCACCGAAGAGGCTTGTCTCTGGCTCAGGTGGGGAGCAGCAGTGTGGAAGGGTTTGATATCTGCATGTGAGAGGTGACTGCTGCTAGTGTAGGAGCAAAAAGCAAAGTCAGGAAGAGCAAACAGATCTTAACAGAGATCCCATGCCCTGTTTGTGTAGTAGCCCAGGAAAAATGAACTTAGACCTTTTTGTAGTGTAGAGGGCCCCAAGAGAAACTGGGAAGTGCCCTGTGTATTTTTTCATTAAATGTTTAGCCACAAAATCTTAAATGCTAGAAGAACTGTCCCAAAAAAGGATGCCCTTCACCTTTAGGAGCGTGAAAATGACAGATAAGGAAAGCAAATGTCCATTTGCACATAGTACTTAGCAACATATCCTGATAAAATAGCCTCATACCAGAAGTACCCACTCACTGGTGGGATACTTCTAAGGAGAACTGAAAAGATTTCCCTGTGTTATATTGCAGCACAGTCATTCTCTGATCACAGCTGGTGACTTGGTTGTGCCCAAAGATACATGACTCTTAATTCAGCCATAAATGGTTCTGTTGTTGACAAATTAAAAATTGCCGGTTGACTCTTATAATACCATTTGTCTCAGCCGTGTCCTGGGGCTGTGACTGCCACAGGATCTTAGGGTCTATGCCACACCTCTGCTGTATCCGTTTTTTATTCTTCTTTATAATCTTCTTCCAGCCTGTTTAAGTTTTTCCCTAATAAAAGCTATCATCACATTTTACCAATGTTTATGTATTATTTTGGAACACAGATATTTTTGCTAAATTGAATTGTTATACAGAATATGAAAGTCCATGCCTGCTGAAAAAGATAGTTTGACAAAACCAGCCCACTTTCCTTGAATGATGTTTTGATGAAAGTAGTACTAACTCTGTTGAAATGTCATTTTCTTACAGAAATATCCTTTTATTACCATTTATTGTAGCAGAAGAGGCCTAAACACATGAATAAGGCAAGGCATGCTGGGAGACTTAATATCTTTTATTAGACCAGATGATGCATCTGGAAAAGAGTCAAAAACTGTTTCTGTTTCAGACCTGAAGCAGGAGCTGCATTCCCCAAAACCTGACTTGTTTACCAATAATAGCAGCTGGTATAATAAAATTTATTGGTGTTTCCTCCAAAGCTTGCTTAGATTTTGATTTCACAGTTTGCAATGACTTGCTGCTTGAAATCTTTGCTATCTTTAAGTTGAATTACAAAAGAACAGGCATTTTTTAAAGGCCAAATTCAGAATATGATTTTCAAAATTTGAAGATTTTGCTCCATTTAGAAATATAGGTGAAGTTTTTAAATCTCATTGTCTTACAGAGCAGAGAACCTTAAGTCCTGCTCCTTTCACCTCATTACCTGATTTCTTAAGTGGGAGAAGCTCTAAGAATGCCTTTGATGTGTCTTTTCTGGAAACTAGGTCTACACAAATGGTACAGGCTATGGGTAAGAGTATTAGCTCTTTTAAGATCTGAGTCCAACAGCATGGAGATGGGATGACCCTGATTCTCCCAGAAAGAATGTTCTTACTCAGGGTGATTTGAGTGGCCTCAGATGAGTGCTAGGAAAAGCGAAATGTGCCATTAGGCCATGCATTCTGTGTTATCCCAAAGCACCAGGTAAGACCTTTGAACACAATGACCCAAGTTCATCCATAATGTTGCCTCTCTGTCAGCAGTGTTAAACAAAAGTCAGTCTGACCCTTGATGGAAAGTATGAAGATGAAAGAAAGTTGGAGAAGCTTGAAAAAAAGCACACCTAGCAGGTGGTTCGGTTGAGTTCAGCGATGCTTTCTTAAACTTGCCCCTTAATGCGAGAGTTTGCTGACATGCTGTTGTGTAATGGAGTAGTGGGATGCTGTGTTTGAAATAGCGAGATGCTCCATGACAAAGAAAGGATGCTTTGGCCGTGGCAGGGGACTGTTTATGGAGTGGTGGGATGAGAGAAACACTGTTTGCTTAATGGTAGGGTGTTGCTTGTGTAGTGCTACAGCTACAACTGCTTTGGCAACGGAAGAGATTGCAGAGCACCGGCAAGATTTGAGAAACCCCAGCTGCCAAGTGACTTTGTTTTGCTTCTCATTCTTTTCACTGAGGCATGGAGAGAGACAGCCTAACCTTTTGTTCCACTTGCATTTTTTACATTTTATGTTGGTTTGTACTACGTTTAACAAACTACTGACATCTGGAGTCACAGCAGTCCTTGGCCCTGAAGCACTGTTTCCATTACAACTTAGACCCCCCTCTTTGCCTTTTTATTTACACAATAATACAAAACCCTAATTCTGTATCCCTCTGTGCAATAGCTTCGTCTCCTGAAACCACAATCACTTTATGTTCTACCCAGTCCTCTGGTCCTTTCATTTATTTTTCCATTTGCATAATGGATTGACAATGCCTTACTGTTATCAACTAGTTTCTGTCTTTTCAAGAACTTAATTTAGAAATTACTGTAATGTATAGGACTGGAGAGATGAAAACCCCAAGGAAGAGATTTCTATTTTGCCTATGTTGGTACAGTCTCATCCTATTCCTTAGGCTAATTCCTTAGCTAAGTTTTGTCACCCTTTGTTATACAGATAGGGAAACCGAGGCATTGAGGAATTAAAAAGACATGGCAAAGTCTGCAGCAGAGTCCCTGTCTCTTAGTTCTTGTTCAGATTCTTATCCTTACTACCATTTCTCCTTTTTCAGGGGCATCAGGTCACATTTGAGTTCTGGTTTGACAGGAATGTCAGAATCAGCATATCCTTACGTGGGTTCTCCAGCAAATGTAATGTCAACCTATTCTTGTTACGTTTCTCATTAGTTTTAAATAATATAAAACAAAGAACTTTTGCCTACTCTTTTAAAAGAACCTCTTCATTTTAGATCTATGTCTTAGGATGCTTAAGTAGCACAAAAATTAAACTAAAGGAGTCAGATACCTATGGATTTGCACAGGCTAAACTAATTAAATCATTGCAAACCTGAAGACCAGGATCCTGGAAATAAATTTGCTGAGGAGGAGTTGGACTTACAGAAGTTTAAGCATCTTCATAGGGGTGAAGCTGTGTTCTGGGATCAGCTGGGAAGGCAGGAGAAGAAACTGTCTGTCTGTCACCAAGCATAATACCCTGCTATGAAGCTTACTCTATGTAGGGTTAGCTCTACATTAACCTGTGCCGGCTGCAAAACTGTAAGGGAAATGGCAACAACTAGTGGCTGCCAGGACAAGAAAGGGTACAGTGCAGGGATTACTGTGTGCGTGTACCTGAAAGTTCCAGAGATCTGCAGATCTGAGATCCAAAAGGCCAGGAAAAGATGGCTTTTTACACATGAAATGGGACTCTTGCTTCATATCCATTTGAACCCTCAGAGTGTCAAAATAGATGATTCAAAGAAGAGGAAATTGCTTAAAGTATTTCTGTTAAACGAGAAGATGTGAAATTCTGATTCATGGGGTGATGCAGAGAAGGATTTGGCCATTAGTATGAAGAGACTGAATTAGTCCAATCCATTAATTCCACTGAAAGCAACAAGCCCTTGTACCCTTGACATTGGCATAGAACAATGCATGACATCTTCATGCCTTGCAGGTAGCGTTAATCAGATTTGAATAATAAATCCACCATTTGGCTCCCCTCAATTTTACCAGTAGGAACTTTATGGGACTTGTGAATACACATGGGTTTTACAGCCCAGGGTAAATTATATTTATGCTGAATACAGGTCAGAATTGCAGAGGTTAGGCAGTATAAGTCTCCCAGATTGGAACTGGAGACAGAGTCAGCCAGAGTAAGCTAGGGCAGATGACAGCAAAGATCAAATATACCTCAGAGTAATGCACCCAGAATGTAGCTCTTCTGTCCTGCTGGTAGCACTGAAGATACAGATCTCTCCCCAAAGGATAAACCACTAGGTATGTTCCCCCACAAATACAAGTAATGAAATCTCTGTTTCATTCTTTTTTTTGCTTTTTTTTTTTTTCCCATACAGCTGCATTTTGTGAGCAGTCTTGAATTCATTTGCCAGTTGCAATACGTTCTCCCGATTGAAGTCATAGAATCATTTATGTTGGAAAAGACCTTTAAGATCACTGAGTCCAACCGTTAACCCAGCACTGCCAGGTGACCACTAAACCACGTCCTTCAGCACCACATCTCCACGGCTTTGAAAACCCTCCAGGAATGGGGACTCCACCACTGCCCTGGGCAGCCTGGGACAGGCCCAGACAACCCTTGCAGGGAAGAAATTTTTCCCTCATGTCCAATCTAAACCTCCCCTGGTGTAACTTGAGGCCCTTTCCTCTTGTTCTATCGCTTGTTCCCTGGGAGAAGAGACTGACCCCACCTGGCTCCAGCATCCTTTCAGGGAGCTGTTCACAGAATCACAGAATGTTTGTGGTTTGAAGGGACCTTGAAAGATCATCTAGTCCAGCCCCACAATCCACCCCGCGCCACCACAGCAGCATCACCTAGATTAGGTCACATAGGAACATGTCCAGGTGTGTGAGTTGTTGACAGTGAGAAGGTCTCCCCTGAGCCTCCCATTATCCAGTCTAAACAAGCTCAGGTCCCTCAACTGCTTTACACAACACTTGTGCTCTAGACCCTTCCCCAGCTTCATTGCCCTTCTCTGGACACGCTCCAGGCTCTCAATGTCCTTCTTGGAGTGAAGGGCTCAAAACTGAACCCAGGATTCCAGGGGTGGCCTCACCAGTGCTGAGTACAGAGGGATGATCCCTGCCCTAGTTCTACTGATCACACTGGTGCTGACACAAGCCAGGATGCTGGTGGCCTTCTTAGCCACCTGGGCACACACTGGCCCATCTTCAGCTGTTTGTCGACCAATTCCCCCATGTTCTTTTCTGTCAGGCAGCTTTCCAGCCACTCTTCCCCCAGCCTGGAGTGTTGCAGAGCATTGTTGTGACCTAAGTGAAGGACCTGGCCCTTGGCCTTGCTGAACCTCATTCCATTGGCCTCAGTCCATCAATCCAGCCTGGCCAATTCCCTCTGTAGAGCTCCTACCCTCCAGCAGTTTAACACTCCAGCCCAATTTGGTGTCATCCCCTTGTCCAGATCATTGTTAAAAATATGAAACTGAACAGGCTCCAATACTGAGCCCTGCGGAATACCACTTGTAACCGGCCACCAACAGCATTTAACTCCATTCATCACCACTCTCAGGGCCTGGCCATCCAGCCAGTATTTTATCCAGTGAAGTGCATGCCTGTCCAAGCCATGAGCAGGCAGTGTTGTGACAGCAGAATGTTACCACATGACTACACCAGTGATGCTGGCAGTTTGACCATGGCCTATTTTAGAAGAAATTTGTTTTAGTCTAGCAGACCAAGAAAACATCAGAATTAACTAAAAGTTCTAAAATTGCATATGAAATTATCATAATAGTCCCTCTGGTCCTACAAATTTCATAGAATTTGCTGACCGATGACAAGAACTTAATTCCATGCAGCAGGATTCTCGTATTTGAGTGGTGGAATGAAAGATGTAAGAAGACATACTGACCACAGTGTCTAAGAAATTATGCTCTTCCATGCCTATTCCACAGGAAAACAGGGAGAGTAACAGGCAGTTACTTTTGAGGTTTACCACATTTCATTTTTGTTAGTAGAGGAATATCTCTAAATATTATGTTTCATTGCATTTCTTTTATATTTGTTTCGGGCTTTTGCCATTCTTTTTCTGTAAGGAAAAGTCACCATATTTTCCCTCCCTAATGAAATTCAGCTGAGCAAAGAGCAGCTCATTATTCTTTGGCAGATAAATAGCTGCCCTTTTTTCAAATACGCAAAGGTTTTATGTACAGAATGTCACTCTCAAATTGGTAACGACAGAAATTAAACCATAAATGCACTTGAAAACATTCTTTGCCAATGGAGCGAATATATTGTAGTCTTGCTCCTATTTTTGTGCCTACTGGTTATGATCTGTTCATAACGCAGATTTGCCAGACAGATGTACCCACTCTCACATCTAATCAGTTCTGTGTGCAGAAACAAACAAAAACACCCTAATAAAACAAAAAAAATAATCAAGGCTGGAGTATTGGTCCTAACTTTACTGACTAAAACAACTGCAAAGCAAAATTTTCCTTAATTGTGTCATTGAAATTTGCAGTTATTCTGAAATCACATCTTAGAGCCATCATCTTTGGTTTGAGGCAGCAATCCCTTTCAGTTTTGTAGGCTGAGGAGTTACAAGCATTTTTTTTCTGACATAATGACAGATGGCAAACAAATGAGGGATAAACTAACCTGCTAAATAATATGACATGAAATTTAGCATTTAAATTCCCATCTGGAATGCCTTTACACTCAAAGAGTCTTCCGGGGTTTGGGTGTGGATTCACTCAAATGCTGCGCAGTTCTGAGTCTGTAATGTAATTTGGAGTCCCCGGCTATGGGCTGAGACACACACATGGCTGCTCAACCAATCTCAAAACCTCAGGGACCACAGAAGGTAGCAATTACATCCCCTCCCAGGGTGCTCATTGCTTGGGGGTTTCAGACATTATTACTATTACTGCAGAAAGCTGCAAAGCACACGGCTTAACAGCCGTTTCCTGAAGGCGATCAGCCCTGATGTTGTTATAATAATCTGACTGCAGCATGCCCTGAAATTTTGTGACTTACTATTCCCTTTTCCTTTACTGTAAACAATTCAGAGACACTTTAGAATAACACAAACACTGGTTGCTTTTCTTCTAAATCCATTATCCCCTGTGCTAATCCAATCAACATGTATATTGACATATGCACTTTGCTCGAAATGACTTCATGGAAATCACAAATAAATAGTCAACACATCAACTGCTGAGCAATTCTGGAATATACCAATGGTAATATGGAAAAAAACCCAACCTCAACCCCCCCCCCCCCCTTTTTAAAGGAAATTCAAAGTATTTATAAATACAGTCATTCAATGTATTATTATGTGACAACCCCTCATTATCACTACTCATATCCAGGGCTTTGTTTCTGTAGATTTCAAACCTCTAAATACTGGTTTAGATATCAAAATTACATTTTTTATGCGCAGTACTTTCCTTTTGGTAGGGCTGTATGTTCTGACTTCTTCCCCCTGTTTTTTTCATAATGCTAGTAGTGTTCCCTAAGCTATATGCTGGCATCGGGACTATTTGGAAAAAAAAATCCCAGTACACTGTATTTAACATGCACACATGTGGCAGGGACGCTCATACACACAGAGCACGGCTCACTAATGCCTGGCTTAGCCAGATGTTTCTATATTGAAATAACAAACAGTAAGCACAGTGGACTAAAATCCATTTAGCATTATCCACTAGCAAAACTCCAACATCTACTAGCATTGAGCCTAAAAAAAAAAAAAAACCAAAACAAAAAGGGGGAGTTTATTACATGATTTGTTTTAATTAGGTAGGACTTGGTGTGGTGTTTACATTTTGGCTTTTCTGAGGGAGCTACTTGCACAGTGTCCAAGGGGTTGCTTTTTATATTGTCATATTTTGTACAAAACACCCCAAATTATTAAATATCAGCTCAAACGTGTTTGTTAGTAGCATTGAATCTACATTAAATTATAAACCCACAAAGTTCATTAGGGTCAAATCTTTTAGCTTTTAAAATGTAATTTAGTAATCGGCTTAGTATCTAAGATTTTAGCATTAGTATCACACAATCAGTCAGCATTATATATATAGATTTAAAAATTATACTCTTAACGGCATGTTTTTGACATAGCTGTACCTTCATTCCATTATTTAACATACATGTTTTCATCATACTCGGAAACTTTTGGAGGTCTGTGTGACTATCAGGCTCTCCTTAGTGTTCCTGCAACAGTTACGGATCAGAAAGTTTTCACTGGAGTCACTGCTTCGCCAAGGAAAGATAAAAGCAAACATCTGAGAGCCTGAGATGGGACCTCCTGTCTCATACATGGTTGTCCCTAAAAAGAGACCATCTACATGAACCATTTGCTTAATTCCAGAACTAGTGAATGGTGTCAGAAATACAGCTCCCTATTCTGATGGCTGCTTTTCACTAGTTTAAGGCTATCTCAAATTATTCTGTTTATATTTTTTTTCTTATTTTACCTTTCCCCCCTGTCAACTCCTCTCCCTCAGATGCTGTTTCCCACACAGTAGCTAGTGAAGGACACAGCTGTATTATCTTTAGAAGGACAGAGAATTCCCCAGGGCTAAAGCTTTCCCACATTCACTACTAAGGCAGTGCCTTATCTTCAGGCTTCCTATAATATATCTAATTTGTAGACAGATAAATTAATAGAATATGTTCCTTCTGTCTGCAAAAGAGTGTTTTAGTAAAGAATAAAATCACAGAATCACAGAATGGTGGAGGGTTGGAAGGGACCTCTGGAGATCATTTCATCCAACCCCCCTGCTCCAGCAGGGTCACCCAGAGCAGGGTGCCCAGGAACAAGACCAGGTGGGTTTGGAATCTCTCCAGAGGAGACTCCACAACCTCTCTGGGCATCCTGGGCAAGGGCTCCATCACCCTCACAGGAAAGAATTTTTTTCTTATTGTTTAGGCGGAGCTTTCTGTGTTCCAGTTTGTGCCTGTTACCCCTTGTCCTGTCGCTGGGCACCACTGAAAAGAGTCTGGCCCCATCCTCTTGACTCTGCCCCTTTAGGATGAAATTGGGATGATAGAGGCAGTAGGCTTGGGTGCTAATGGAAGACTCATTCCCACTATGGAGCCCAAAGAATTGAGGAATACAGTTCCTACAGCTTGAGAAATCATGGCCATGTGTTGTGTGCAGGGCACTGGTCAGCATCTGCAGGAGTTCTGCTGTTCATCATCTGAGAGGCTTTGGCAAACCAGTCGGTACTGTTATGACTCAGTTTTCAGAGCTGTGAAATGGAGGTTTAATACTTGTTTACCTGCCTCACAGGGAAGTTAGAGGACTCCTCATTTTCCAGGGATTCTTTAACATTTAAGGTGTGCTACAAAGTATTAACTCCTTTAAGTGGGAATTAATACAATAATCACTTTCTAGAGTCAGTTCCGCTATCGCGTTACTAAGGTGGTGCAAAACAAGCTGCTAAACAGCCTGTCCCAGTTATCTTAGAGACAAACCTCTGCTGTAATGTTTTTCTAGAGCTGCTGTGAAGAATGACTCCAAGTCGGTTCATTGCTACGTTCAATAGCATGCTTGAAACCTCTCGTAACACACTGCATAATGCCGGCTGAGTTTTGAGAGCCCTTGTTTATTCTCCTGAGGGATAACTGTGATTCTTATATCCATTTCAAGAGCATAATTTGTGAATATCAAAGCAGTGCTAACTACTGTGATTTAGACTCTCCCCTAGTTAAATCCACTGACTTCAAGGAAACTGTGTCAAGTTGCAGCAGATGAGCTTCTTGCTCTGTTTAATCAGAAACTTTCTGAGAAATTGTTGCTTAAAGGTGAATGTCTCTGCATGCAGACAGACAGTAAAATGCCAGTTCACAACTTCATCTGGACACTGCCTGCCCAGGCATGGAATTCTTCTCTTGAACTTGGGACCTGAATTCCTTGCCCAGCTCTCTCTCCCTGTTCCAAGGGGAAGACTCTTGCTCCTAAAAATGAACATGGTGCAAGCAGGGCACTGACATTGACTTGTGACTGGGGTATTCAACAAGTCCCCTCATCTACCTGCTTGGTTTCGTTTCTATTATTATAACAGGGTATGATGTGAAACTCTGTTAGTTAATCCCCAGAGACTGTTTAGAGGTTTAGGAGAATACCGCAAACAGTGACTTAAAATATATAACGTGCATATATATCATGCTTAAACCTAAATAATGTTGATGAACTATTGCTGTACTATGCAGAGTAGATGTAATGCCAGCTGGTTATGTAATGCCCTGTTCAGCTCTTTCAGCAAGTTTCAGAAGGACCTAAAAGCTAAATAATACACATTTTCATTTAAATCACAAATTTATCCAAGTCCACCATAGGAATAAACTTTGATGAATTTAAAATCAGAGAATCGATGGTTGGTTTCTTTGTAGATACACAGTAAATGAAGCTTCAGTTGCAAGTGGTATGCCTGCAAGTCAAAGTGACCTCCAAAATATGCAAATGAAGATGGAAAGTTAACACTTTCACAGAAGAGGAATGTTTCCATCCATTGATCCTCATCAGGGTATAGTGCTTTTTCTGAACTTGTACTAGCAAGGCATTTCAAAGTCCAATTATGGACTGTAACAAAAAGGTATTCTCTCTGATGGTATCTTTTAAAACTGCTTTTTTTGCTCTTTTCCTTGGTTGCCCCTTGCTAACATGATGGGAATACTTATTTGCTGTCTCAGATATCTCCACATCATCTGTGACTTTACTGATATATAGTACTTCTCTCTTGTCTTTTTTTCCAAGACCTTCCAAGTCCTAGTCTATGCCTTGTTCTTGCACGGAAGCCAAGCCATATTTCTCACCATCATTGTCACCCTTTTTGTTAGTTGTTGTTGGCTACATTAATAGCATGAGTTTCATCATGACTGCCATGGGCAAACTAGCTTCACTTTTAAGTCAAGCTAGAGATGTGCATGTGGTGAGAATCAGATTAAGCCTCAAAACCTAAATAGACCTTGAACAGTGAGGCTAAGAGTTTAAGAACCTGAAGAGCTGCTTGCTAACAGCGTCCCTCATGTTTCCATTAGACGACAACCAAGATTAATCTAGCGTGAGTTTGAGTGAGCAAGAATATCGTATGAGGAAGCAGATTACGCCAGGGATCACTGGTGCATGTGTACCGCTACTAGCAAAGAGCTCAGGGCAACCCACCATGGACTTCCACAGGCTGTTCCACAGTGATTATTGTCCTGAAGAGGTTCATTCTACAGTTTCAGTCTTGACAACAAAGAGCAACATATATCACGACAATAAAAATGAGAAATGATACATTAAAGAGCTTTCACGTCCCCGTACATTTTTCAACAGCGTCTAGAAACAACAACTTTAAGCCATGTCAGTGTCTCAGGTCATTATCTGTTTAAGGACTAAAATTAATTAAGCCTAGAAATTAAAAACCTTAAGACAGTAGGATTTATGAATTAACCACCTTGCAAGCAACATGGATCTGAGTCACCAGGTCTTTGTGATGCCATGCCTTGCTGAACACAAAGCCTCTCTGCTGCCCTTACCACTGCTAGGTGCCCAGCCCCTGGTAATCCACTCTTCAACCAGTGACTTCTTGGCTCTTATGTCTCTCCCTCACTCTCACATTCAAGAAATCTGGTGAGTGTTTTAAACCCTAAAATGCTTCCAGAAATCCTCCTTCCTTGCAGCCCAGCACTTCACTGAATAGCAGCTTTGTGCATCTCCATTCATGTTCACGTGTTTGCCTATTCTTGCTGACACAGCAGCTCGTAGCCACAAGTTAGTTCCCTTAAGCTGTACATACATATATCACCTTGTTACAGGGAAATTATTAAGAATGGATGTTAGTGTGCAGAATAAGATCACAACCTGGACATTGATTTCTGGAAAGTGTTGCTCTGGGAGATACCAGAGGTCTCATCAACAAGCTGCTACATGATCTGCTATGGGCTTTTGCTGGATGCCTTGAGCAATAGTAACACTATTTGATGCTTTCCTGCTTTTGGTACTACAGCAAAATAAACTTCTTCCTGGCTTTTCTACATTGGATGGAAATGATCAGCCTGGTCTTCCCTAAAGCTCCACTAACTGCAAGGAGGTTTTAGTCCTGTTGCAACAGCATTTAATACATTAAAAAGATTATGTGTCCATTTCTTTAGAAGAGCAATGGCATTCGAGGCATGCATAGAGTGTAAAATGTTGAAGAGTAAATGATCATAATTAAAGGGTTCTTATCAAAGTTTCTTACAGATTTACTGCATGACTAAAGTTATGCAGGTTACTGAAACTTAGGTTACTTTGTGTCAGTGACCGCAAGCAGCATGTGTTATCTGAAGTGCATATGGTGTCCACACGAGATCATACAGCACAAAGTATCTTTTGTGTCTGTTGATAAATTTTTTATTGAAGGCATGAGACCTATTAGTCCATTTTCCTTTGTTCCATTCTCCTCCTATATACACCTAAGACCAACAACAGCACGCTTTTTCAATAACATGTGCAGTGATTTTAAAAAGCACTGAAGTGTGTAACAGTCTACAAGGGGTTAATTTCCAGTGACATCATGACTCAAGAACGGAAAGGCTGTTAAAGCAGTTCAGTCTGTGCTCTTAAAGCACTTCCAACTCCCTGTCACAAAAGCCACAGAAAAGCTCTCATGGGCATGGGGAGGGAGTGCATTGCTCAGTGCCCAGCACGAGCTGCAAAACCAGTTACAGTTCAGATGGAAAAGGAAGAAACTCTCCCCTGAACAACAGAGCACAGCAAAGAACTGTTCTAAGGCTGCTGTGCAGTAGCACCAGCTCATTCCTGCCCTGCTCCTTGCTTGCACCAGTGCTCCCTGCTCGGAGCAGCCACGCAGCGTGGAGCTCTGCCGCACTCAGAGGAGACATAACCCCCCGGCCCCCTGTAATTTTATTCAGGCAGTTTCAGTCCCTTATTGTACAGCATCACTCTCCCCTGCCTAGCTCAGCTGGGGAGCACAGTTAACAAAACACCATACAAACTGAACCCAGCTAGAGGGAATCAGCCAGGCAAGCCAGGCTTTGCATTAAGCCTCTGGGAGCTGGGATTTGAATTGAGGACTTGAGGAAGAAAGACTTCTGTAATTTATATTTTTTCCCAAGGAAAATGCATTCTTCATCAGGGTTAAATATTTGTCTCCTTTTTATTTTTTCTTCCCTGCCCCCAAATTGGCTCATCCATCACTAGAATCAATATGAATGCAAAGATTTTGGTGGATTTGTTGTCATGGCAACCACTTCTCTCTGATATCCCTTACAGGCTTTCCAGACCTTTTCTTGCCTTTAAATTACCATTCTGTCCTACATTCTGAGCGTGCTGTATTTTAATTCCACCTTGTGAACTTCATTTGAAAATAACACTGGGCATGATCACGGCGAAACCAACGGCCAAAAGATAAAACATTCCCAGCTGGAAAACCAGAGCAGCTGGATGAATGAATATCAAGTACGGTCCCAAAATGGCTGCTCAGCCTGAAAGCCTTCGCCCTCTGAGGGCTGTCGGTATGCGAGCTATGACTGCTGAGAGACAGGCTTTATGCTTCTCTTTTTTCTCTGGAGCTGCTTTGTTGCCCAGAGAAAGTCTCATTTTGTGATTAAGGCAGTAAAGCATGAAATTAGGATCCAGACCATTTAGAGTTACTCACATAAATAAAGTCTGCAGGATTTAATCTTTTGAGTCCCATATTCTATTTCCAGTTGTCAAAAATTATGAGACAAGTCACTTAAGCGGTTTGCTAGTTTGGCTGTATCGAACGTGAAGGTAATCCTTGCATAGCTCCTACCAGATATGCTGAGAGACCGAGATACTGCAGAAGTCACTGAGGAAGTTTTATATAAATATAAACCTGTCATTACTGATAGGACACAGGGGAATGGCTTCAAACTGGAAGAGGGTAGATTTAGGAAATTAGGAAGTTGTTCTTTACTGTCAGGGTGGAGACACTGGAACAGGTTGCCCAGTGAAGTTGTGGATGATATATCACTGGATGTGTTCAAGACCAGGTTGGATGGGGCTTTAAGCCACCTGGTCTAGTGGGAGGTGTCCCTGCCCATGGCAACAGGGTTGGAATGAGATGATCTTAAGGTCCCTTCCAACCCAAACCATTCTATGATTCTGTGATTGCTTGTAGTGCATTCAGAACCAGCTGTTATGTTCAGGTGTTCAAGTTCCAGGCTAACTGCGCATTCCATTAGAAGATAATACAAAACTTCCTTTTTTTGTGCCAACTTTGAAGTTATATTGTAGGAAGGTTTCCTAGAAAGCCCAAGAAATTATGGACATGCAGTTCCTATTTAAAGCAAATGCAATCTGTGTTCTTCACATCACAGAGTCTTAAAAAAACATCTACTCAGTAAGGAACCACCATCTAAAGCAATGTAATGCAAAAGAGAGGAAAGAGATAGAATGTTAAAAAAAAAAAGTACAGTTTTTAGTAGTACGGAGAGTTCAGGAGCTGGCAGGAAGACACAGTGTGACAGTTGGGGAGAGAATTTGGGGTTTAGTTTCCCTTTGCTTTTTTGTCCCTCTCCCCACCCCAAGACAGTTGCTTTCACTCAGCATAATTTGCCATTGGTTGCTATTCATTTACAGCACTGATGCTTTTAGTAAAAAGGATTTAGTGTCTTCCAAAATGGTGCTATATTAAGGTGCTGTATAAAGCAGGTGCTATATAAAACATTATTAACACGATAAGGTCTTATCTGCTTCCAGAGCCTGCAAGTCATTTATGAGCCTGCACTGCTCAGCAAAGGAAGTCTGGTTTGGGTCAAACTATTTATTTTTTAAGACCTAGGCAGGTCATTTTGTTTATTTTTCAAGCACCCTTTACAAATCTACCTACAGCTTCTAATTGAAACCTTTTGAAAAGAAAAGGTTAAAAAAAATAAATAAAATAAAAGGTCATTACACCTTTGCCAAAATTCAAATCCTCTAATCCATGGAAGAAAAAATAATCTACTTGCCAAATTTTATGGAAAATTCACAAGTATCTTCAGAATGAGCAAAACACTAACAAACAGATTTGTCTATTTAAAATGTCTTGCCTCTCAATAGTTCTTGTACTCTGCTGGATGTGGTAAGGTCACAGCTGGAGCAGAACTGCTCCTAGGGATGATGAGGAACTCGGGCAGAGACAAGTGTCAATTCTGGACAACACCAGCTGCCCAACAGCTAGATCTGTAATGGCCAGTTCAGTGGGAAGCTCAGCAGCTGAATTCCCTCGGCTGTGCTGCTGGGAGCCATCTCCAGTGCTGACCTGAACTTGGCCCCTTTCTCAACTGCCACACAACGCCATCCCAAACTTACTTTGTACTTTAGTCTGCAAAGAAAGTTCTCTTCCTTGTCTAGAACCTTCATGATTACAAATTAAACAATGCTACTTGATTGGCAGCTGGCTGATACCCTATGTCTTCTGCTAAGGGTGGCTGAAAGACCCTGTTGGTATTCTTGTTAGCGAAGTCCTAAAATAGTCACAATTTCCCTGCAAATAAACTCCAACCTGGGGCCTGTAGATTTACTGGCAATGTGGCTTTGGAGGGTGCTTTAGCACTAGATCATTATCTTTTAAATAGTTGAAATCAGAAGTCTGACTAGTCTGTTAATCCTCTGAATTACTACTGTGGCAGAAAGCAACACGCTGCAATTAGCAAGTCAGAAAGCTAGAGATATTTCTTTTCTAGGTATAAAACCTTGAGTTTTAAACATCTGAAGTCAAGAGTTCCTTTTTGTTATCATTTTTTAAATTAAAGTAATAAGACATTAGCTTCAAATTCTGCCTTTTCTGCTGGAAGCATTACATTTTCCATGTCCTGCTGTTGAGAGTTTGTTGACTCTTGTTCAATGCTTCTAAACTTATTAATTTTGTCAGTGGTATTTGGTCCTGAAAGCAAACAAGTTTGGTTCTCACTCTATATAGTGAAGATAAAAAGTGAAAAAACCAAAAGTCACCCTGCTTGCACTTCTCCTTGGAAATTTATAGAGGACTTTTGCTTACATTTGCCTATTGGTTGACCTGTGAAATCATGGATCATCCCGAAGTACTGATAAGAACATAATTTAAAAAAAAAAAAACAAACCCTAAGAAGGAGGTTGGGGGAAAAAAAAAAAAGCCTGAAAATGCAAAAGGATAATTTTCCAAATAGAAGACGAAGTCTGTTCCAGTTATTTTTGTAAAGGGTTGATTGCAATTTGCATCCTGCTCAACCAGCATCTGCCATCAGCAGTGCTCAGTAGTTTGGGAGTTGTTTTTTTTTATTAAGCCTGTGAATATTGCTTGATGACATTTCCATCCCAAATCCTCGCACAATGATCATCTACCCTTCTCCTTAAACCTGAACATACCTTGCTACAGGTGATTTGCAACTTGTATTCCAACCATCACACAGTTATGGGCTCAGGCTGTTTTACTAGGGGTGTCAGATTGACCCCTCAGAGTGTACTTGCATAGACTATTATTGGTAGCTTGTAGTCCCCAGGGAATACATTAGGGATATGGGAGTTCTGTGATGCAGACAATTCACATTACATTCCAGGTTTACAGAGACACATCTGGAGTTAGCAGAGAGCAAAGATTTACTGTAGGACAACCTGCCAAAAATACCCATAAATCTTTCATGATGAAGGGGACACCATTACTTGGAAACTGCAGTAAGTTACCCATACAACAAAACAAAACCACAGTTTGACTGAAAGCAACGTTTTCATTTGCCATTCTGTGTTGACAAGCAACAACTCTACAGTCACTGAAATTGCCAGGAATCTCTCTCTGCAGGGCAAACAGGGACAGGAAAGCATCATCCTGCCAATGGATCTGCTGTTCTGTGCAGTTTGGATTTGGGATTTTTGAACTCTTTTTACTTTCGCAGAGTAATTAGATACAGACATTGTTTCTGGTTATCCATTTGCCTTTTAGGATTGCACAATATATTTTGATGACTGACAAAAGGCCCTTCATATTTTATCTGTTGTTAACCAAAGTGAACCTGTAATTTCTTTCCCTTCAACCCCTAACATGATGTGTAATGCGTAGAGAGCTCCGCTGTCCACCCTCACTTGCTCAAAGGTTGAAAACTTCTAGTTAGACAACAGCATGGAGAACATCTTCAGATTTATCTTACTGGAATTGAAATCATATTACTCCCTTGAAATTGCTGGCAGTGTAAGTCCACAGGTCCTAGATCAGTGTCTACCTGTAAAATAGAAGGGTTCCTTCAACAGTAGATGCCATTTCCAACAGTGGCTGCTAAGTTAGAGAAACTGCACTGGATTTAGGTAAATGCTGCTCACAAGTGGTTATCCAAAGAGCCTAGTTCTGGAGAGACTGCTGCACTCAGTTAAAAGGCAGCAAGCAAAAGTCCTGATAACAAGAACACAGTGCAGAACTAATTGCAATCATTTACAGTCAGGTAATAACTGTTCTTATTTATTTTAAACTGTAGCTGAAAATGTGAACAAACCCATATTCTACCTATTTAAATGAACTTTGCTGATGGGCAAACACTGCTTTATGCAGAAGAAAGAGTAGGAGATGAAAAAAGGCATGGGGGCAATAAGCAGTATTAGAAAGAATGACTGGTGGTGTGACAGCAGGGGGTTTGCTAAAGTAAGCAGCGTGTTATGGCAAAAGAAGATAGCAGGATTCTGTGCACAAGCCTGCAGTTCAGTAAATACAAACATATATAGTTGCAAATTCAATTTAACTATGGCGAGTAAGCTACTAAGCTTCAGGTAGCTGGGTTTCAAAATGCTAAATAGTAAAGCAAAGTTTATGGACAGGAAGACTCAAAAGAACGGAGCAAATGGCAGCTTGATGGGAAAGGACACTAAGGTGTAAGTTTTCCATTAGCCTTAATGGGACACTCATGTCTAATTCTGCACATGCTGAACTACTGCCATTGGAAAAATTTATACTTCTGATTAGATTTTCCCAGTAGAAATGTTGAAGTAAAACAAAAGCCAAACCAAGAGGCAAATACGATGTTTTTAAAATTCCCTCATAACACAGAAGCAATGTTTATCCAAGGGGACAGAAGACAAAAGGACAGGATTTTTGGTTTAAATAAAGAATATTCATTGTCTGAGACAATCAGGTCTATGGAAAATCTAGCACACAAAACAACTCTAGAAGCTGTTCCCAGAGGTGTTCTGGAAGAATTTACATTAAACTGCATTTCAGCTCAATTATGTACCAAAAGTACATACCGCTTGTCTACTCCTGTACCAACTCAGCTGCAAACAGGAGTGGTAAAGAAATAATTGCAGGAGAACCGACATTCTGCCCTGAGCTATGGCTTCTATCTGCTACGACACAGACATAGATAGCAACTGGAATAATCACAGTTTAATGCCACTATCCAGCTCCTCCTTGCTGTCCTGGCCATGGTTAAGGGAAGTGCAGAAATGCCGTGAGCCAGTCTGGGAGGGTTCTAATTCAAACCCTAATTCAGAAATAGTTTTGTATCAGGGATAGAGACTTGCTTGATTGGCATATGGGAGGGTTTTTTTTATCTCCTAGGAATTATATGTGCATCTGATACCGCTATTCACAGTGTATCTGATGTTGCTCCACTTAGTAGAGATGAAAGCCTGAACTTGGTGTCTCTGCGCATTCCTGAGGGACTCTCTCCAAGCTGGCCTATATACCCTTCCCTGCTTCATCACATTGTTCAGGCACAAGTATTTAAGGAGTGAACAAGGGGTGAATGTGCCAGTTGGTGTTCCCTTTAGTGTCAGTCACTATTATATGTGACTTTAACTAGTGTTAGCAGCTTAATATGGTTTAGGTTAATGAGGCATTCAGTGAGATCCAGCTTTCCAGTTTGTTGGGTTGATGAATTAATCACCACTACTTAAAGTTCCTTGTTTGTGTTGGAAGGCTGCCTGCTCCCAGTACAGGATCTGGAGAGCTGTCTACACTGTGTGGCATTATAGCTTTCAACTGTATCCCAGGAATAGGTAGACACCTGTGAATTACTGATACACAGCAGCTCAGATCTATAAAACACCACAAAATAATTCTTGCTCAACAAGCTAGCTTTCTTTGTAGAAAACTGAAATTGCTCTGCAAGGCTTAGCAGCACAATTTCAAATTCAGCACAGTACTCTTTCAGGGGGCTCTTTTCTTTTGTTTTTCCACCTCTCTCTCCTTTATTAACTCCATCCCTTTTTCCTGTTTAATTTATTTTCCAATGGAAAGTACCACTCCTCTCCCCCCCACCCTGAAATACTTCAGATAGATCTGGGTTTGTCCTCCCTTTTCATATGTTCTGAGTAATCACATCCTGGAGAACTGTTAGGTACAGCACAATACAGAAATCTCTCAAAGGTTAATATAAACCTTGTGTATAGAAGGTAGAAAACCATCACAGGGGGTCAAACCTCTGGAAAGTCTATGAAATTTGCAATAAACTGAAAGATGTGAGAAGTTTTCAAGCTGGACAGAGGAATCTGAGGAGTTAGTAATAGACTTCAATTGAAACCGAACGTCATCCTTTCCAAAAGGTTTCCTCTCTTCCTCCTTCAAGCTCTCACTTCTTTCTACCTCCCAGTAACCTCCTTCACAGTAACCGAGGATCTTCCAGACAACAAAACACATTAAGGCAGTGTCAGTCAGCATACACACACTCTATAGACATACACTGAATGCTTTTGAGATGTTGGGGACATCAGCAGACATCCTTCACATCCCTGTGCTGCAGAAAGCCTAGAGAGCTGCCTCCCCTCAAGCAGAGCGGCTGCCTTCCTTCAGGCACAGGGGTCTCCCGCTCAACACCAAGAGACACTAAGCTCTAACTGTGTGCAGGGGAATACATCCACCATGCTCTTTGTTACAGTCAAGAGAAACATTTTCTTCCAGTAATCCCATACATTCATATGTGATCAAACCAATTCAGGCACTGAAGTTCCTTGTTTAGACCTGGTCTACAGCAAAGGCACGCAGAACACAGTGACCGGAGGCTCCTTCTCAGTGGTCTTGAGCTGGCCTGGATACACCAGAGGTATTTGCAATAGCAACGTTATTATGTATAGCTCTTGCCTGTCTCTTTCAGTTGTTATAGAGACGAAATTCAACATTCAGAGCATCAGTGCACAGCAAGGTCCAGCTGCTCCCAAAGAGCTGGGAACCCACAGAGATAACACAGGCAGCAGGGCAGGGGCCTCATCAGCCATGCCCAGACCCACAGCAGCCAAGCAAGACAAGCAGAGAAGACCTGGGGGTGGCAGCCAGTCAACCAAGAGACCAGGCAGTCAGGTAAGTTTGTGGTGATAAGACAGATCAAGTTTGGAAGTGAGCTTACCAAGTAAAGATCAGCAGGTCCATTGCCTGGTATGTCTGTGACTGAACTGGGAATTCATACTCCTACAAGCTACAGCTCCTATGCCTTAAATACAATCATAGAATCATTTAGGTTAGAAAAGACCCTTAAGATCACTGAGTCCAACTATTAACCCAGCACTGCCGAGTCCATCATTAAACCATGTCCCTAAGTGACAAGTCAAGGGTTTCCTTGCCCATGGGCAGAGATGGTGGAGACTCTAGATAAAGCTGGACAGGAACATTGAGGCCTAAAGTGTCTTGGCAGAGTGAATAGTGTCTCTTTTTTACATGGCTTAGGAAAAAAGTGCAGCAAATGTATTACTTAATTCAGATGAAAATTTAAATATTATTTTACATTGTACATTAAAATTCTTTTTATTTTCTTATTTGGGAAAATTGTGTTTGCTGCCTTGACAATTACTTAGGGATAGGCAGTGAAAAATTTTATTTTCTGTGGGAGACAAAAGAGGACAGAGGAAACAGTTCTAATGAAAGTAACATCAGAGAATCAGCTAAAGGAAAAAGGATATTTTAAAAATTTGTGTCTGAAACTGGTGCTCAAATCCTAATGTCCCTTATGGACTGTAAACTGTGACAGGATGGGAAGCATGTTTTATTTTATAGTATATTGTTCAAGTTGCCACAGGATGAACTTTAATTGACTGCTGGTGAGTCTGGAGTATTTTAAGTTTTAGAGATATTGTCATGTATGCTGAACTTTGTATGGGGTCAGAGATAATAGAATGGATACTGCCTGGAGCAACGCTGTTTCTCTGGTATGAAACAATTATTCTTACGGTTCCTATTTTTGAGTACAATTTTCTCCTTTTCCATAAAGGGTTCTCATGAACAAATTCAGCTCTGAAAAAAACCCACAAAACAGAGTTATAGAGGGCAGGATTTTGGATTAAGTGACCCATGTTCTGTAGGATCAGGCTGGACATTAATTGGCAGCGGCCATGATGATGGCATAGGCAAGTTCCTCCAGTGAAAATACTGAAGGTGTTGGGTTATTACTCTCATGCCTCTGACTCAATTGTGCTTTACTGGTGTTCGAGGTTTGGGTAGGGTTTTTTTTTAATTACTTTCATATCATCTGGGGATCGTAAGAACTACATATTAAACAACTAACACTAAGAGAAAGAAGGTGTCTGTCACAGATGCTCAGTTTCTACTTCATCCAGACCAAAGAAATTTCTCACTCTTCTTATGCTACTTCTGAGAGGAATGAGGGCATTGATCTGACTAAATGTAGGAATCTCCGTGCAAAGAACCACCCAGGGTTCCTTTATAGTCAGTGGAAACCTAATCTAAGTAGTCTAATAGTCTAAGAGCCAATTCATGTCTAAAATAGGTCCAGTGAAAACCTGCCCTGAAAAACACAATTTATACCTTGCAAAGAAAGCCTCATTGATTTTCTGATATAAAAACATTTATATTGTAAAATTGAGACAATTCTTACTCATCCTGCCTGAGAGAGTTTATTGAATTCTGAAATTATTCATTTCTTTCAGTAAATGAAGGAGGTCAACTGTGACTTGACCTAATGGCACAACTGGTGCCAAGTCAAGCTGTGCTGACAGTAGATAAGTGTGGGCTGCTGAAGTGATAGTTTGACTAGTACTGCTGAAAGAGATAAATCTGCTGCTGCTAAAAAGGAAAGTCTCATCAATGGCATGAGTAGAGTTTTTCAGGTGAAAAAAAAAAAATGGGGATAAGGGAACGTTTGTCTTACAGCAGTTCTTTCCTGAAAGGGAAAAAGCCACGGCTACATGGTCAAAAGCAAGTGTAGGACATGCTGCGCCTAACCTCTGAAGATTTTTCTGTGGTGCTAAGATGTGAGAAATTGTAGTTTTCTATAGAGCAAAAGCTCCTGTTCTATTATAGCATTTACACATCTGTTTAATAAATATCTATAAGTATTTACACTGCTTAAGAAGATACCATCCCTCAGAAATCAAAACACGTTCCAATTTTAACCTTACATAGTGAGAAGCAGGAAAGAATGTTTTGAAAATTCTTCAACACTAAGGATGACCTCCATGGGCATTTCATGTTGTCCAGCTAAACAATAAGCCATTATGGTAGAAAGTGCATGACTGCAGTGAAAGGGAGAATATATGTATCAACGTTACAGTTTCCTTCAGAAAATGCATTTTGAACGAGAATAATGCATAGAAACACTTACTAGAAGTATATAAACATTCTGAACTGCAATTTTTAAATTTTATGGATGTTTATCAGAGGTTATATTCTCAGATATTTCCATCCTATCTTCAGATCATTTGTATAAGATTTCTGTGAGCAGAATAATAGTAATTAAAAATGATGATTAGGGGGTAATATTCACTGCAGTGAACATATTTGGTTCTAGAAAAAACCCTATTGCTTCACAAGTGGGGAAAGTGCAGTCTGCTCTGCTCCCCTATCCAAACTATAAACAAAAAAAAAGCAAAGACAGTTACATGTAGAACTGAAGAAAGGGACATGAAATTGAGGGAAAAAACCATTTTGTTCACTGAATCTTCCCTACCCTTGGTAATATTTTTCCTTTGGCATCACTAAGTCTCAGCACAATGATAAGTCAATAAACAAAAATGATCCTGCCCCACAGGCTCTCCAGCTGCCCACAGAAATCCTCACTCAAGTCTCTCAAGACAACTCCACAAAGGATGCTATTGCATGTCAAAGTGATAAATCTAGAACAAATGTATGGGAAAGTATCCTAACATGGGTGAGTGCTGTCAAACAGTAGGACACAGATAAATCATCTGCCAAATACAGCAAACATTTCTTGCAGGAGTGCAATCACACACCCTTCCAAGCACTGGAAGTGGCTTCCAAAAGATGCTCACATTGTTCTTCCCACGCCATTCCAGCAAATGTTTCTGCCTGCTCTGCTCCTCATATCTGCAAGTTCCACAAAATGCGGAATTTTTAAAACTGTATATGCATTTATGTGCCCACACACACACATAGAATCTGTTTTACATACATGCCTAGACGCTGATTCATATATACACATACAGGTCTAGCCAGGAGCTGTTCTTTCTGCCACTGTGGCTGTAGCTAGAAGGTCTAAATGAGCATTGAGCTGGAATGGGCTATTACTGCTTCTGGCAGCAAGAATAAGACAGATCTTGAAAGCTCAAGGCACAAGCGCCACTCTCAGTTGATACACTGGATATCAGTTAGTGCAAAAATCACTGTAAATTACAGCAGGAAAAGAAAGATTCTTGCCTTTTATTTTCTTGGCATTCCTTGCTTTTAACATACCAGTTTGCTCTGTGTAATGATGGGAAGATAGGTTCCTCACTTGTTTTCATCTTTTTATTTACTAAGACAAAAGCTCAGGACATCATCCTAAGGACAGTCTGCATAAAGGCTATTCCCTTGGAATGTCCTGCTGAAACACCTGTCCAAGTGAGCCTCTCTGTGTTAACCCGAGTTGCTGCCCGTCTCTGATCTTTTTGGATTGTATTTACTGTATTAGTTTCTTGCAGAGCCACTGTCACGTATGGTACTCTGCACTCATATGACCTATACATACAGGTGTGAGAATGCAGGCATTCAGATCAAAAATAAACTGCTTTCTCTTTTCCTTTACTTAAATATTTGAATAAGTCACCATGGTTTTGAAGGAGACATAGCCTTCAAATCCTCACTCTTTCTTGAACCCACTTCGTTATAGGATGTTACGTGAATATATCCCTATAAATATATGTAGAGGTATAGTGTCCTGGGCTATTTAACTCATTCCAGGGAAGGATATTAGTCCATTTCCACTCTTTAGCTTCTGTCATCTACTTCCCTTCATGGTGTTGAAGCCACCTATACTCCCACAGCTTCTCTAGGACATCAAAGGAAGCCATAACAACACTGTCATCACTGGTTGTCTTTGAGAAGGGGCTGGACTTCAGTGGGAAGTGAAGCATCCTAAGGCACAGCTTACCTGAGCAGACTAACAGCAGCAGTATAGAGGCTCTGAGCTACTCACATGAAGGGTGGTGTCAAAATTAGTTATTCTGTTCACATCACAAATTAAATCAGAGGTTATTTTAGTTAGTTAGAAAATAAACCAATGGAATATGATTGGAATGTGGTTTTGTTACGTTCTGTTTAAAGGACTGAGAGCTTTTAATATTTTTTCCCACGGCTGACAGACAAACTTATTTATAAAGCAAAATTTTCCAGTCGGAAAACATGTGCATATATACATGCAGATGCACACGTGCCTGCACACATTGATATGTATTTATACATGCATATGCGTACACACTCATGGAATCGTTTGCTAGAAACGTCAAAAATGGATTTGATTATGCAAAATTCTGAACATCCTCTAAAATTATGGAGTGTCTAGCTTCCGTTGCCTTCAAGAGGGGAATGAATCTATTCAGCAGCTGCTTGTAGGATGCACTGCCACTACTGCATAAAGCTCTAAGAAGTGCACCAATGTACAGATCTCACAGTTTCTGCTGTAAAGTGGTGAGAAAATCAATTCTAGACTAAAAGGGCTAAGGGCAAGCGGATAAGATGAAATGTGACTGACAGAGAGACAGCATCCACTAATGCTCAGTCAAGTGAAAAGGCTAAAGAACACAGGAATAGTGAAACCTATCCATTTGTGTTTTAATTGGGAGGGGACTTAACAGGCAGTTTTGGTGCTCCAGGCACCCCCTGCGAGGCAAAGCTATAAAAACCTTAACTCAGTTCTATTCTGAAGCAAAACATGCAAAACCTATATAGGGCTCCCTACATCTAACACTGTGACATAGAAAAATTGGACTCTGATTTTCTGTGACGTTAGGATGAAATGAGATTGTCAAATCAAGTCAAAATGAAACAGCATGGAAATATTCTTCTGCTTTCTGATGCTGAGGTGGCTGTTTAAATCCATGTCCTTTGCCTCTCGCTGCATTTTGCCCTGCATTACCCTATTGTTTGTGGTCTTTAGTATTACAAATACAAGCTACCTCTAACAGTGTGAAAGACAAGAATTTTTCCCGCAATCTTCTCCACGCTCTGGAAAGAAATTAAAGTCCCAGAAAGGAGCAGAAGCCTAAGATACTAGCAGGATAATCTTAACTGTACAGCTTGCTATCCTTCTCCACAGCTTCAGCTTACCCATCCATGAAACACATTGTCTGTGACATCCCCTGAGGGACTACAAGAGATTGGAGGATTTAAAGCATACTAATGTATTTGGCTGAAATAACTCCATAATTATAAACTATTGTTACTCAAGAATCAAAGTTGAAGCTTTTGAAAATCATGTGAGATAGAATGGAAAAATCTTTTTTTTTTATAGCTTTTTTCCTTCTCTAGTACTTTCAGCAGTTAGAAGTGACTGAGGAAAAATGAGCAAGTGACAAAAGATCTAGTATTAGAAATTATTAGACACTATTAGAAAATGTCAAACCGAAAAAGAAAAATAATTGACCCACACTCCATGGTAGAAAATCTTGTCTTGTGGAGGCACTGCATCACAGAAATCCCACGTACCCTGACCACTGACAGTTATAGTCAAAAATATTTACATTCTTCCCCCCCCCCCCCTTTTTTTTTTTTCATGTTCTCTTGGCTTTTTGATCACATTTGTTTGTGGTGATTTCAGACGTAACAAGTGTGGGAAGGCCACTTCTCCTTCACACCTAATAGCAATGAAGTTGGCTACTGAGTAAAGCAAGCTCTTTTAAGGAAGTGCCTGCTCTTCATGATTCCTGACGTTTTGGGGCAGCTTCGCTGCCACACAGAGGAAAGCACTGCAAGGAAGGCCAGAATAGCAGAGGAAAGAATTCAGAATGCTTAAGCTTTACAAATGTAAGATGGAAAGAGCTGGAAGCAAAGGCAGGACAGATTAGAAGGCAGACAGCAGATGAGAAAGCTTTGAATGTAAATCCTGTTAACTATTAGAGTAGATGCAGTGCCCTTTACATAGGAGTTAGCAAAGGAAATGCATCCTATGGGTTGATTTCTACAGAAATCTTCCTGTGTGTATATTAAGGAGAAGAGAAGGCTCCAGGGGGACCTTATTGTGGTCTTCCAGTATCTGAAGGGGGCCTACAAGAAAACTGAGGAAGGACATTTTACAAGTAGTGACAGGACAAGGAGTAAGGGCTTCAAACTAGGAGAGGTAGATTTATATTAGAAATTAGGAAGTAGTTCTTCACTCTGAGGGTGATGAGACACTCAAACAGGTTGCCCAGGGAAGTCGTAAGTGCTCCGTCCCTGGATGTGTTCAAGACCAGGTTGGATGGGATTTTGAGGAACCTGGTCTAGTGGGAGGTCTAGGGGGGTTGGAACCCAAACCATTCTATGACTCTATGTTTAATTTAGTGTTTTGAGGATCACCCAATAAGGCCTTCAACAACACACACATCTTTCAAAAGCCAGATAGCCAGACAGTGACTTAGGAACAGGAAGCTCAACAAAACCTCAAAAACCCCTAAGGCCATAAAGTTTTGTACAAGGGATTTAATTTCTGTGTAACCATTTGCCTATAATCAGCCAAATGGCACCAGTCTCCTTGAACAGGTTCCACAGTCTGACCTAGCAGGACAGTCTTGCAGGACATGCAAAACTGAAAGCACTGAAATGCCACTGAAAGCACTAGTGGCTTTCACAGACTCACAAAACACTGTATTCCACTCATGCCAGAGCAAAGCCAAGTTAAATGCAGGTTGGTGTTGTCACTGTTGGCAGGACTACCTGTCAGGACATTGTCATCTATCAATCACAAGGCCACTGGATGGCCTTAACCAGTCTTACAGTTCTCCTTGGTTTTGCAGGTAGTCTACTATAACAGTTTGGTCTACTGGTAAAAAAGGTGGAGAAACCAGTCCTAAAGGTCCTCACATGAAAAAAAACCACTCCCCAAACCTCCAGTTAAACCTTCTGCTGGGCACCAGAATTCAGGGTGTTCCTGGATAGCGGCTGACACAGAGCTTACGCTCACAGCTGTGGCAGCTCTGCTTACGAGTAGGCAAAAGTAGGAAAGGCCAGTGTTCATGAAAGAAGACATTTTCTTGTCTTGTCTGTCCATAGCAAGACAGGACTGTAGAGAATATTTTTTCCTATAGGGCTCTGGTAGTTCTTGCTTTCTTTGCCCCAGGCTGTACTGCTGTGCTTCTTGACTGACACTTTACCCCAGACTTGTGTTCATAGCAGTCATGGAAGGATGGGAGTAGCTGGCAGTGCCAGGGCAAATATTTACTATTTAGTGTCTGAAAGGTTAGAGAAATCTGGTAAATGTTTTTTAGAACTGTTCTGAACAGTTCTGATCGAAGATGGCTCTATGAGTGGAGTTATGCAAATATAAGTTCTTATCCTCCAACCATTTGTCCTTACAGCAGTAAGAAGAAAACCACTGTTGAGGTGCAGGTTAATGAGATGTTAATAGAGTAGTGGGTGAATGCAAGTATAAGTGCAGCAGGGGTTGTGCTGAGGAGTTCAGTTGACAAAAGAACTGTAAAAATGTGAAGCACTCTGAACTGAACCAAGAAGTCGAAATAAAAATTTTTGTTCAGCAATCAAGGTGTCATTAAATAGCCATGCTTTCAAATATATGTCCTGCTTTCTCTTCTGCAGTGATGGGATTTCATAGTCACAGAGAAAAAGGATGAGGTGAACAAAGTCGTGGGGTGGCTTTGAAAGACAGACTGAAGTAGAAGAATAAATTAGAATATGATACCACTTTCTAAAGCAGCAGCCCATCACTTCATTTAACACAGAATGAACTGAAAAGTGCAGCAATTTGAAAGAGTAAAAGAGTTACACTAGTGAAAAAAATACCAGACTCAATTACCAAGCTTGGTTCTACAAAACTGCTGTAGAGTTTGGAGCCTGCAGGCTCCATCAGTCCATGAGAAAACTGGTTAACTGTGCATATACACTGTCATTTTGACACAGTTCTCCTACCAGTTCCATATCCCCACCCAGTCAGAGTGAAAGTTGCAACAGGGAATAACAACTGGGTGTAAAAAGCAGGGCATAGTTTTATCTTTGAGAGCTGTTAGGCACATACAGGTGATGGGACATGACACTGTTGTCCTGTCTGGAACCTGATGGCACCCTGGGACACAGTGCTGATTTATCTGCTTCAGTCTAACAGTATAGCACTGATATTCTCATAGCTTCCAAAGGACTCATAACAGGTTGGGCAATGATATGTGTTGGGTTTAGTTTTCAGAGGTAGAAAGACATTAACAAGTTAAATGCTCTTCCTAGCCCAGAACCAGACAGGGTCTTTGGGTGCCCAGTCCCACACAGCCTGCTGGAGCTTTATTAAACATTTTTATTTGTTTTTAGGGAGATTATGACTATAACCATGAAATATCATGGTTCTGCAAGGACTACAGAAAAAGATATTATCCTGAAGAAAAGAATGGACGTAAGGTAAGAAACCTAAGTTAGACAATGATCCAGTACTTGTAATAAAAAGGGAACTGCTCTAAGTTCTTCCAAGGAGATGGCATCACCTTTTGTCATGTGGCACAACCAGGTAGGATGCAGCTCAGGGTCTGGGCCAAATGACACCTGTACCCCACAATCCTTTGACTGCAGTGAGGTCACAAGTGCCACAGTGTCCATCCCTCCTACCCCAAAAGACACAGTGCTGGCCTGGACATCTGTCCTCATGGGCCACTATGTACTTTTCCAAAGAGGTCTCACCTGCAGAAGGTCACGTGGAGATCTCAGCATTTAACTGTGCTTTCTGCAGAGCAAAGATCAGTGAGCCCATGGTGGAGAAGGTAACAGACATCATGAAGAATGGAAGGACAGAGAGGTGACCCTTTCTGGGTGGCTGACTTCTTTCCTTCTAGAGGAAATGTCTGTAGTGGTGGGTCCACATGGGGCACACGCAGCTGTAGTCTCAGCAAGGACAAAAGTCTGAAAGAGAAAACAAACACCAAATAAAGCTGGATAAAAATGCAACTGACACCACATGAAGCTAATCACCCTCTGCAGCTGTTGTGCCTTGGAAGGCGACCAACTAAAAGGCTTCTAAGAGGTTTTACTTTTGGCATTTTCCTCTTCTAATGCTAACCTGCTTCTGAAAGGAGGCCCTTACTTTCTGTCAATCACAAGGAAAAAAAACCAAGCCTATGAGTGCATGTGCAGAGCAGGTATCTAATTTACATGCAAAGTCAATATAATTGCAAATGCAAATTGAATCATTGCTATGGAAAGTTGCTGAATTTAATCACATGTATATATACATAAATGTGTGATTTTTGGCAAAATCTAGACAGTGCCCAGTCTGACCTTTTGAATATATCAAGAGCCCCCTTGCCCTAACTATTTCTTCACTATACGAATGGCAACCTGAGGCAGACCTGTATGTGCATGTACACACCAGTATACACTCTAAGTATCCTGACCCAGGTGCAGGACCTTGCACTTGGCCTCATTCAACCTCATGAGGTTCACCTGGGCCCACTTCTCAAGCTTGTCTAGGTCTTTCTGGATGACATCCCATCATTATGCCCACATGATACATGTGGTTATGCGTGGATGTGTCCACATTACTGCGCAATTTTATAACTATGTAGTAGAAAACCTTAGAGTCCATGTAACAACGTTCTTCTACTACTCATGGCCTGTTGCTGTGTAACAGTACGGCTCAGAGTAAAGCTGTTTGGACTAGATGCATGGCAGAGCTGCTCTTCCATTTTCAAGGTTGAGGCTGTGCATCTTGACTAAGATGCAGTTGCCCATTAAGAGATAATGGGTGTAAGAGTAAAGGCCCTTCAGTCAGCTAGGGCAGCATCGCCTCAGTTACATTCCCACCAAACCCACTGGAGAGTTTCCAGGATAACACCCAGTAGTATTCATTAGTTCTTTAAAATTCCCACAGTCTCCATGGAACAGAGCTGGGACTTCAGGCTCTTGCATTACAGATTGAACACTTAGTATTTAAGATACAAAAATGAGAGAGTCTATTTATGATAGAAAAGGAGAGAGAGTCTATTTGCTACCATCAAACATATTTATTGATTGACAAATATATAAATTGAAAATCAAAATTTAATTTAGCTGGAGGAGCACAAGTGCACATTTTCAATGCATGAGAAATACTAGTATAAATCAAACTTAAACTGAACCCTGCTAGTACTTGAAAATAACCATCCAATATCTGTTTGATCTACAGCCAAGAAGCAGAAGGAAAATAAATATGCCTCTAAGAAATAAGGTCATTCCTAATTATTTTCTTGTAAAACTTGTATTTCATTGCTGCACAAGTCACTTGTCCAATAAAACAAAGAAAAGCAGTAATTCAGAGCTTTTTTTTTTTTTTTTTATTTAGGATTTACAAGTAGTATTTTGCAAAAATCATGGTAGGCTCTCGTTTTTCAGGCTACCTGCATAGTCTTTCGAGTTAACGTTTATTAGTATGAAAAACTGTCCAGAAAGCATTGAACAATGCTTCTGAATACAAATCATTTCATGAATATGTAAATTGTGCCTCAGTGTGACACTTGGCTTGTCTGAGAAACACTGATAGACTAAAAAAAAAAATTAAACTCCATCAAGGATGAGGAGGGTTTAATTTAATACATTTCCTAGTGTTGAAGAAAAAATGGAATTTTAATGGCTGTATAATGTTTCCATTCACAGTTAACACAAAATATCCATAACTTGCCATAAGCATGGCCAAGGGCAAATAATTTGGAAAAAAAATAAATCAAGATCCAGGCAATAAGCAAATCTAAATAAGGTTAGTACATTCATATCCCACAGTAAACAAATAAACCAGTTTTGCCTTTTGTTTCCCACAATAGTCTTTGGTGCTGAAGCACACCCAGCAGCCACTGAGGCCTCCAGAATAAGCAGTGATTCTGCATGAGACCTCCCAAGTTAGAGCTCTGCTTCCCCAAACTGCTTCTCCTGACCCAGTCAAACTCTTCCACTGGTACCTCTACCCTGCCTTTTTTAAGAAAGCCACAGGATGCGATAAGCAGGTTGAGTCTGGAAGTTGTGCAATTGCGTTAACACGGTACTTGGGCTGGAGCTAACAAGAAACCTAATGCTTGGCAAGTTCTAATGAGCTCGGAGCCATGCCATGCTAACAGCAGAAACTTACATTCCCATTACATCAGAGAACATTCACGTCTGCCTCAGAAGCCATGTAAACATGCCTATGCTGTCAAACTTTGCCTTAGGTAGCTCAGGGAAGACCTGTTCTTGTATCTGCTTTGGTATCCTAAGTACATTAATTGCTGGAGCTTGTACAAGTTTGTAATCAGCAATTGGTCTACTCCTGTCTCTTCCCATTTACACTTGCCAAGTATATTAAAGCAATTCAGAAATTATAGGATAGCAGTAAGGTTCTCATTGCACACACACAATATTCAAATGCCACAATCAAAGGAAGGAGAAAACTACCTCAGTGGGCAAGAAGGCAACCAGTCATCTAGCTTAGAAGTACCAGTTCGATCAATTCATTTGTAAATAATGGGAACAGATTCATTTTCCTGAAGGTGGACATCGACACTGCTGCCGACAGCTGAAGGAATGTATCCTCCCAGGACAAACTATTAGGAGCACAGACGTAGCCCAATGGATCACAGCCTGACTGTGAGATAAACTGACTTCTGGAAAGAGGTTTTTTGTTTGTTGGGTTTTGGTTTTTTTTTTTAAAAAAAAGCATTAAACTACACTTTCATTATCTTTTTCAGAAATTAATGGACCAGAACAAAGTGTAGTGGCCAGACCTCCCTCAAGTTCAACTTCTCTCTCATTTGTATTTACTTTAATGTCCAGTATGTTTCCCATGGGAAGCTATTTTCAAGGCTTTCACATCCACAGAATCACTGTGAAATTATAAAGAATGATGCTTTCCTAGTCAAGTCTTGTTGGACTCTAAGCCAGATTCTTGATTTGGTCTTGGTGGATTATTACTGTGCTCAAAGGAATTTCTATCTTTCTCAATTTACTGCTATGTAATTCTCTTATTCTATTCATTTCATCTTGGGACTCACTTCAGAGACACAGTAAGATGCAGATATTTGCAGAAATTGACAGCAAGGCCAGATAACCAATGAAATGTCCTCCCTAGCTCCAAAAAAAGAAATCTGCTCTGCATAGAAAAACTTTCACACAGAAGGTATGTATTTAAACCACATTATATACTCATGCCTAAAATAAGTTAAAGCAAATTCAGACTACTGTTACTCTCAAATGCAAGTGTCCACAGAAGGCCCTCACTACGGAGCTCAAATACTGAAGCAGGTACAGAAAGCAATATTAAGCAAGGTTGGTTTTCTTTATCTGTGGTTACTACGAAGTAAGTACAACTACAACCACCAAGGAGCTTCATGTTCTCTCACTGAGGTTTTGTATTATTGCATCTTCAAGGTCTGCATGGTTGTGAGAATTAAGGACTAAATGACTTGATTTTCAATTTCTTGGCATTTTCTGTAGCTATTTGTCTCTGAACACTGACGTCACATTATCATCTTGATTTGGACTTGCACCAGTGCCAGTACCTGCAAAAGGCAGAGCACAACAAAGCAACATGCCCAATAAGGTACCTACAGCCAGTGGTGGGTTACTACACTGGGCTGATATACAAGTCACAAACAGTCTCTCCAAAGACTTTCTGAAACATGATAGTGTCTGCTAATGGGAAAAGCTTATAGACAATTTTCCTCATCATTAATTTTCCACATTGGTGTTTGGCAAATAGACTGGAAATCCAATATACCAATCAAATCTTTGTGCTGAACATGTCAATTTAATCTGGAGTAACACATTCTGTGAATAAAATCAGAGTCTACTGCCTTCTTACACTCAATATTTTGAACTTGAATATCAGACCAAGTCAATGAGTCAATGGTCTCCTTGGCGCTGTGTGAAGATATTTTTGTGCTAAGCTGAACACAGAGATGTTTGTGTTTCTCTGTCACCCCTTTGCTTTGTTTTATGTTATTACAAGTGCTTTTTGGTGTTTGTTACGTGGAGTTAACTTGTACAAAGGACAAACTAAGCAAAAGATACAAAAGGTTAGAATGCTGGTTCCCTTCTCTAATACACAAGGGGCTGTACACTGATATATTAAAGAGAACTTCAGCAGCAAACAGCTGGAACTTGGAACAGAGATTTATAGCAAGGGATTCTTATTCATACAATCAGCTTCATGCAATCAGAGCATGTAAACTGCACTCCATGTTTGTTTAGATGGGAGTGAATCCAAATGTTTAGGTGGTGAAGTCAAGTCAATGTAATATTTGGACCAGAGAACTGAAAAAAACTCAAAACAAATAACCTGCACATGGCCTCCTGATGCCTTCTATGCAGGTCTGCTGCCTTATCTCTTTCTCTGGTACCTAAAGCAACTTGAGGGGAGATGAATCCCACCACAGACAGGTAGTTCCCTAGACATGGGCCACTGTGTAAGGACTCAAAGCTAGGCCAGGTAAGTATGTGTCAGTCTGTAATATATAACATGATGTCTGAGGTGAAATCTGTATATACATGATTTTAGACAATGGGAATGTATTTCCTCTTTGACTTCAGTAGACCTGAATGTTTTCCTCACAAAACACCATGGAGTCATTGAGCAGTGTCACATTCTGTTGTGCACCTTGTTCATTCTATGAGATATCCAGTGGCATTTATCTTTTTTTTCCTTTGTCTTGTTTAAAATTTCAGCACAAACAGGACATTGAAAATTAACACAAAAGCAAACACTTTTATTCCCGGCAGGTCTCAGTCATATGATAATTGTACTTTCAGGTAAAAAACAATAAATTACACACGGACCTTAAAAGCAAAATTAAATTGGATTTTTTTTCAGTTGAAAAGCTGGAGTTTTCCTCTTGCATTTATTTAAATATAAGCAGAAGATTTCATATACGTTATTCTTAGTCTAGGTGACCAGAAAGCTTACACAGATAAAAGCTTATTGCTTATTATACTTTGCAAATATATCTGACATAAGTGGGGTTTTTTCAGTACACTTTGTTGATTTAGTCAAGTCTTTCTATATCCCACTTTTTACCCTGTAAATGTTGTGTCTTGAAAATAAGAGACATGGATTTCCTCACTAAATTATACAGTGATAAAGAGCTTTTTTTATAAATTTTTTTTTAAAAGGGTTCAGCCTGTAAATATTTTGGCATGTCTTATATTAACCATATACCATAGAGTTACCTATTAATAATATGAATAAGGTTATATGAATATGAAATATCTCTTCCATCCTATATATAGAGAAAGCCATCTTTATTTGTGGAAGTTACTGCTGAAGCAGCTGAGATAAGAAGTCAATCTTCATAGCTTGTGGTAACGTATAATAATTAGTATAGCAAAAACTTCTTTTTTGGAGCTGTGAGTCAAAGAAACATGTTGATTTTTGGTTGGGTTTTTGGGTTGTTTTTTTCTTGTTTTTTTTTTTTTCTGGTGAGAGTCACAAAATAAAGACACTGCAGAATAGCTCAAGCTGTTATTGGAATGAAAAATATGCTGATGAGTTTTGAGGAAACATTTCCCCTCAAAGCACAGGTCTGTACAGCAGTGCAGGTATATGAACTAAAGGCAAGGGGGGGGGTGTGGAAATTCTGGAAGGGTAATTGATGAAGCATAGGAATAACCAAAATAAAGCCCCCTCTTTGTGCTGGACCTCATGTATTTCAGAACTAGTCAGTTTGGAAGATTATGGAACAGTATCTACAGTAGACTGTCATCAGGCAAAACACGTGGTAAAGCCACTTACCTTGCAGAAGAAAACTAACTGTGCTGTTTGGAAAGACCAACACCAATCTTTGAAAAGCTCTTAAGATTTTGAATCAGCCAAGATGTTCATGCAGTAATACAAGATTTTTATTTTTTTTTGACCAAGACAAAATATATTTCAGGACCAAATTTCAGAGAAGTAGCTTCACCTGTCACCAGATCATATGAAGTTAGAGCTATACCAAATTGATTGTCAAGGGATTTCAGGAATGTGGGCAGCAAAAAGGTATTGATGGAATGAACTAGAGGGGCATCTGGGTGTCAAACACGTCACATTTGACTGAAGGACTTTGCTCTGCACATCTCTTAAGACCACACTTCCAAGTTTTGTCTAGCTTTTCCTTTATACAACCACCTCTTTAAATGGTTCAACTGGACATCTGATCTCACGATGGCAGTTTAATACCTTTTTGAAAGAGTACCTTGGATTTACACCGGTGCAGTATCAATGGAAGGATACAGCATATGGTAGTGTTCCTTAATAAACAAAGCACAATAGATATTTGTGTCATTCAAAATCCATTCAAGATATTTTGGTATCGACATTTCACAGTAAACTGGTAGGTGATTTTAAGAATGAAGATTGGCAACTCAAGTCATACACCACAACTAAAACAATATCTCTACAAAAGGCACAGAATTTAACCAAATACTGGAAGAGAAGTTTGTCTGAACAGAGGTGCACCTTTCTCAGTTGTCCACACCTAAGGCGGTGCACTAAGATTAAAAAAGCATGTTACTTAATCATCTACCAGCATGTTGTTTACATTAATAACTTCATTCTACTGCTCCAGCAATTTCCTTCTCGCATGTAGTTCCTGTATAATTGTAACTACGTAAGGATTAATGAAGCATTAGTGAAAGAGTGAGATCTCTGAGGTTTGGGGTTTTTCCTTCTAATCATATTAGTGAGGAAGAGGAAGCAATAGAGAAATCACTTTGGAAGCATAACCTGAGCAAAAAGTCCAAAACCCTTGAGACTATTTTCATTCCCTTGGTATATTGCCATCATAGTAGAAAGTATACATTTAGTGGATGTATATATACACTCAAGGGAGGGTAGGGAAAGGACAGGATACATGCACTTTTTCACTTTAAAACCTTGAAAAACTGCAAATGGGTTATCTGCACCAGCTGGATAATGCTTAGAAAAAAACCTTTTACTTTCTCAAATCCAAAGCATTAAAGAAATAACCCATAAAGGTGGCCAAAGATGATAACTTTGTAATTTCCTAGGGTTATTTTTAGAATGTAAGATTGAGACATTTTACAGAAAGACTCAGAGAGAGAATTTAGTTTCATTTACAGTCATGCTGGGCTGTTATCTAAGGAGAAACAATACCTCATATGTGTAGCTTAGCTCTTCTCCTAATAAAAACTGAAAATTAGAGACCTGAAGGCCACCATAGCAGAAAGGTTTTAATTTCATTATTAGACACAAATCCAAGTGCTTTAGTAATTTTCTTTTGATATGGTTGTTTCAGAATGAAACAAGTATAAAAAAAAAGTGGCCTTGTAAAAGGTTTTAATTAAGAAGGCAAAGCATGAAAGAGGAGAACGGAAAGCAAATTTTGCTGAGTTTTCTGAAAAGAAGGGGTAGGATGTACATATCCTCAACAAAGCATCAAAACAAAAAGGATACACTCTCTTCCTTCAGTCTAAGATGGAATTGGAAAGCATAAAGCCCTGAAAGAGCGCAGGTCATGGGATAAACATGAGAAACGGTGTTTTTACTGACTGCCCTAGAGAGAGAGCCACTGAACAACTACAATCCTTTAAAGTCTCTGCAAAATTTCAGTATGCTGCGCCCTGTCGCACTAATAAGCATCAACATGCTAAATTATCTTCAGAAGGTAACCTATCAAAAGCACCAAAGAAAGGAATGTAAAAAAGGTAATGCTGAATCTGAATATGATTCTGTGAAGCCCAGTGTCCACACCCTTTCTGACTGTTCCACAGAAAATTTGCCTCCAGAATGCCTCTGGCTGCAGAAAAGTTGTCCTAGTTTCTCCTTCAAGAACATAGGCTCAGTTTCTACATTGATTTAAATTTTTTTTTATATATAAATGTTTAAGAAAATTATCATCTTGGAAAAATAAACTAAACCATTTTAGGATGTGCTTGTTGATGGTACTTCTGGTGCTTCTCAGATTTGGGGGGGGGGGGGGGGGGGGGGCGGGGGGGGGAATCAAGAAAAACATTTTTTTTGTCCGACTTTGGTTCCCCCACGCCGTGTAACACCTCCCCCCCCCAACACATCAAAAAAAAATACCT
>WTSP01006941.1:103526-135150 GCA_025331215.1 Actenoides lindsayi | reverse complement strand
AAGGGGGGGTCGGGCGGCCCCGCACCGGGCACGGCGGGTGCCCGGGAGTGCGGGTGGATGGACAGCACCCATCCTCCTCCAAGGATGGATGGACGGACGGACAGGGTTGTGCCCAGCGTCCCCTCACAGACAGGCATGTCTAAGCAGACAGGCTCTCCCCGCAGACAGGCAGATGGACAAGGCTGTGCCCAGCATCCCCTCATGGACAAACAGACATCATCGGCAATGCCCGGCATCCCCTCACAGACAGACAGACATGGCAACGCCTGGCCTCTCTCCACAGACAGACATGTGGACAAGGCTGTGCCCAGCATCCTCTCATGGACAGATATGCCAGTGTGTGGCTGTCCTCCCAGACAGACGGACATGAGGGTATCCACTCTCTCCTTCCAGACAGACAGACATGACAGTAGTATGGGCAGAGGAGCGCCCATCCATCTTTCACAGATGGACAGAGAGTCAGACAGACGGACAGAAAGACAGCTGTGGCCCATCAGCCCTTGCAGGAGAGAGTTGCTCAGGCGGGGTCCACCCTGGTGAGCAGAGCCAGCGGCAGCCCAGGTGGGGCCAGGCTAATCCCCAGGCAGACAGACAGACAGACAGACGGGGCTGTGCCCTGCTCAGCCCACCTGGCAAGGGGGTGCCCCATGAAATCCCAGGCAGACCCGGTGGAGCGTGGCTAATCCTCGGGCAACGGCCGGGGTGGGCAGGCAGGGCTGGCTCCAGCAGAGTCATGGTTTGGGCCAGAAACACCCAGCCATGTTCAACTGGTTGTTGGACAAACAGACCAAACATCACCCAGCTGGGTTTCTGCTGGGAGAGGTAGAGTCCGACCGGGTCCCACCAACAGAGAGGAGATAATGGGTCCATGACCGTCCCAGTGGGGGATTTTTCTACCTGTGGAAAAAAATAATGCCATAATTTCCTTCCCTGTACAGACAGGGAGAGGCAGAGCGGTGGGGTCCAAACTGTCTGTGGCCTTTAGGAACTACCCTAACATCCGCAATCGGAGATAAAAAGAAAGTTCCTGCTGGTTCCCTTCCAGACAAATGAGCCTGGCCGAGTCTCTTTGCTCTTTAGCAGCATTTGCCCACCCTCTGCACCTGATTCCTTCCAGGAGCCTTTCATCTCCCTCCCCTGCCTGCTCCCAGAGCCCCGGCTGATCTGCCCACGGGCTTAATGGTACAGGAGGCTGCAAGTCCCCTGGGATGATGCTGTGCCCACCTCCTTCTTCTCATCTTTGCTCACCAGAGCACAGCACTTCCCGCAGCTCCCCCTCTGCTGCGTCCATTCAGATGGCTGCTTGCTAAGGGATTTTTGATGGGAGGAGAGGAGTTCCTAGAGCTTTCATTTTCCTGTCTGGAGACAACTGTGTCTCCTTCTTTTTCTAAAGTCTGTCCCTGTGAGGGGAACGTTAATGACATGCTGGTTTATACCTGTGTCTAAGAAGCAGGAACTTGAACCAGATGCAACAGGATTTTCCATGGAATTGTGCCTGCCTTCTGTGTTTATTTTCATACTGATGGTGTAGGTAAATCCAGCATCAACAGGTTCTTGAGAAAAAAAACACACCTCCTTTCATGTGCGCTCGTTGATAAACACTCTGATGAGATCCTTTGGTGGGAGGCTTGTTAGGAAAACAAATGCCTGCTGGGTGGATTTTTTTTTTGGTCATTTCTTGGCTGTGCCCTGTTCCCTCACAGGGTTCAAACCAGTTGGCTGAACGTGGTTGTCAGGAGCATCCAAGATGCCCTTGAGTCCCCGAGACACCCACACAGTGCTGGTGGGTCTGGCAGAGGACTTGGAGGAGATCTGTGCCACCATGGCCCAGCAGCTGGAGGCCAGCTGGGACACCCAGGGACATCTCAGGTGACACTGGGCACCTGTATTTGGACAAGAAAGCCATGTTTACAGTTTGAGCTGCTCTAACCTGTAGCAATCAATAGTTCTTCAGCTCATTCCTGGTGCAAAGTGATGCCTCTGTTCAAGGTTTTTGCACCCATAGCTGAAATGCAGGAGCCTGTAAATAAAACAACCCTGCCTATATATTTTCCTGTACTCACTGGGACCATTTCTTGGTGTCTCATTTAGGCAGACCAATGATGTGGCTGCCTCAATTGATGTGGCATCTTGATTGACATGGTAACATTGAACACCAAGAGGGGTCTGAGTTCAGGAGGTGCTACCAACCCACTCAGTGAGAGCAGAATTCTTATGACGTGTCTTGGTTTGGCCATTTGAATCATATTCTTGCTTGTTGGTGTCTGTGATAAATCTATGAATGAGACCTGGAGAACATCTTCCAAGCCCCAAAGTTCTTCTCTGACAATGTGTAAACCCATGACCATCAGGATGAAGTGCAGATAAGTTAATAGATAAAATATGCTGGTAGTTTATTTGAAGTTGGGGTGGGTGAGAGTGGGGCTAGCTGCAGGTGTTCATCTCAGGAGAACTATGACCAATGCTCTGGCTTGTCTTTCTGCTTCTATTCTCTGGGCAGTGCTGGGATCAGGGCTGGGGCAACAGTCAGCTGGGAGGAGGAGGATGGAGCAGTGATGGTGATCGGTGCAGCGCTCACAAGTCCTGTGTGTGGGGAGAGTCCTTGTGGCTGGGGGATGTGTGTGTCTATGTGCAGGAAGATGGAGCTGGCCAGAGCATGACATGTCTCTTGTTTTTGAGGAAAAGGAGAGTATATATTTTCACTTGATGAACTCATGTTCTTTAGTGAAATGTAGGAAAGCAGTAACTTTAGCCCTGTTTTGGTTCTTGTCACATTTTGCTTTTAGACACAGCATAATTTTCTTGTTATCATCCTTTGCTTTTGGACTGCCCATAGGATCTTGGACTAGTGCTATAGGATTCCTACCTGAGCATGGATCTGGCAGCATGGAGTAGGTTTCTACAGATCCGTATTTAGGCATTTACTGTGATTTAGTCTATAAAAATCCACAAATCTACATTTACTACCCAGTGACAAATTCAGAATGAGCTGCAGTCTTTTCTTCAGTCTGTGTAGTGCAGCCAGTCACAGGCTATGTCAGCAATTTAAATATTTGATTGAAATGCAATTTTTCAATGATTTTTGGACATAATCATTATCCAGAGATGCAAACTATAGTATAATTGCCCAACTCCCCTTAACTTACTGCAGTTCTTCATTAAAGAAACAGTGCAAAAGGAAGAAGGCCAATTCCTTTCACATAACTAAGGATTTTTAAATGATACCACAATTTTTTTAATAAAATATTTCATTTTCATGCTATCCTCTTGTACTGTAGATAGTTTCAGCCGCTGTGCTTGGATTAATTGTTACAGGAGTTATTATATAAAGCTTATTATTAAAACAAAACAAAACAACCCACAAAACCCCCAAACTAATATAAACACCACTGGCTGTATTTTACCCTGCACTTGTCATTCAGAAAAGCTTTCCAGAGTGAGATTTATAAATTACTATCAATGAATCACAGGACTTTTAACACTCCAGATTTTTCACATGCACTAAGATCACAAATCCAAGTCTGTTTACCACAGTAAGTAGATGTGCAAGCTGTTTCTCAGGCAGAAGAGCTAATTTTGCATCCTTTATTTTGAGGAAAAGTATTTCTGAGAGAAATGTCTCTCTCTATGTGCCCACAAAGATGGTCTTCACATTGTGGCACTGAGCCTTTGAAGTTTGTACTTTCTGCATAACTCAAAAACTTGAAGGAAAAATCAGCCTGGAATGGAAATGGAAAATTGGTTTTGAGAAATGCAGTGGGGGACCTTAGAAAAATGTACACAAGGGTGTTATGTATTTTAAAAAAAAAAAGAAAAAAAAGGCTGGCCAATTATTGGGTATTTATGGCTGAGCCAATAAGAGAACTTTAAGTTGAATGAAACTCTAGTTATTACTTTGTTTATTATTAAGCATTTTAATTATAATTAGTTATGAAATTAACCTGGCATTTGAATACCTTACCAGTACTAATGAATTAATTCACACTGTACCTGATGATATAGGGATGTGCTATATTTTTCAAGGGAGGAACTGTTTTACAAATTGAGGTCAAGCAAAGAGGTTGTGGGAGGACTGGTCTGGTGCCTTGACTGCTTTTCACATACACGCTGACATCCCTTTCAGGCTTCTCATTGCCTACCTCCAAAATCCAAGGAAATAACACTCACAGCATCTTCCAGAAAAAGAATTTCAAATGACACTTCCATAGTCCTTGATAAAGCACCGTTTATGTTGTTTAGAGACCCACGGAGAAATGGGCAAATGGACAGCTCCACATGATGTCCCAGAGTGCTAAATTTCACTCAGGTTTAACTAAGGGATGTGCAAAAACTCATGTGGCTACACATCTGAGGCAGATCAAGAGTGCAAGGTGCTCATTTCAATAGATAGCCTCACAAACGCTTGTGAAGAGTTGCTTTTGCCCTCTGTTCACCTCATGATCCTGGATTTTGAGGAACCGCTGCTGCAAGTACAACACCATGCAGCTTTGAGGGCTTAATTTGGCTACTTGCCTTAATTAGAACCAGTTGTATTGAAAAAAGCCAGTTCCCTCGCTGAAAACCAAAGAATTGCAAATTTATACAGGGGCTGTTGCAAATATACACAGGAGGGTTAGACTAGATGGCCTTTAAAGGTCCCTTCCAACCCTAAGCATCCTATGATCCTATGATTCTACACCCTGAAAAGTTCTCTCTTTTTAAAAGGCGGCAGAAGGTTGAAGGATCTGCCCAATTTTGCTAGAGGTGGCACAGTTCCCCTGCAGCCTCCCATTCCTGTTCCTCGAGAAAACAGTGGCATCCTGGAGGGGAGCTGGGCATCTTCATGCCCATTAGCACCTGTCCCCAGCATATAGGATATCTTGGGTTATAGGACTTAATAGCTTTGTGAGTTTTCTCCTTTCACTGAAATACTTTCTTCTTCCTTTTATGCACTGACATCACCAATGCCCTTATGGTGAGAGTGGAAAAGAGACAGGCTGTTGGTTTCCCAGGGATTATGTCAGCAGTGGCTGTGGAAGTGGCACTGGATACACCCTCCTCTTAGAGCCAGTTTTTGCCCATGTGTGTGGTTTGGGAGAGGGAAGGATTCTAAATTTATTCAAACCAACAAAAATATTGCAACAGGGATCAAACACTTTCAAGTGTTTGTCCCAAAGGAACATTTATAAATCCATCAAATGTCAGTTTGCACTCTAATTATTCCGTGTTTCCTTTATCTTATGGCAAAACCAATTTTTATTCTTGCAGTTCCTTTTTTATTTTCCTTTAAGGCAGCAAACCCTCCATGCTGAGTCCTTATAAAGGCCTTAAACCACCTGGGAATGGCTCTCACTCCACAAATCCTCCTCCTGTGATTTCCCAAAGTGGTCACCTGGCTGATAGCTGGGATTTCCCTTTTCTCTGCAGCACCGCAGACAAGCTTTTAGCCTGAACTTTGTCCCAGAGTGACTCTGGTTACGATATTTCTTAGAAAACTCATCCAGTACCAACCCATTTATCTGCTCTAGACTCAGGCTTCCAACTTTTCCTTCTCTTGAGCTGATGCAGAAGGGAGTTGTCTGGCTGATGGAAAAGTCGGTGTGTTAATCCTAAATCCTTTGGTTGGGTTTTGAGCACCTTATGTACAGAGCTGGATGGATAATGCATTTTCCTTTTGGTGACTGAAGCAGAAAACAGTCAGGATAAAAGTGGACTATATAAACTGAAAATAGATTTTTCCCCCCCCCCCCAGATTTTACAGATAATTTTAAAATCCTTGGAAATGTGATTTTGAATCAGCTGCAGACATTGTGCTTAGCTGGTGTAAAATGTTGCATTTTTAGGCTATTTAATTCCTTTTAAAACTTTTTTTTTTTTTTTAAGTTTATTTTGAAATGAAAAATAAAAGTTTAATTTAGAAGAAGGTAAAAAGAAAGAACACAAGCATTTTCAAAAATTCCTTTATCCAAAGAGCAATCAAATGAGTTAAGACTTTTTTGTTTCCCGAATTTCACCCACACCCCCAAATAATTTTTGGATGGCAGGAAACTCAAATTTTCAAGGAACTTACTATCTATCAAGAAATAAAATGATAGCTTAGTTCTCCCTACATGCTGTGACATCCCTTAAGTCCTTAATTGCTTTAATGTGAGCAGGTTTGTGTTGTGTTTATACTGATTTTTTTTTAAAATGTCCTCTACTGTACAAGTCTGTTGTGACTGTTTCACTAGTGGAAAGTGGGTGAAGAAGGGAGGGAGTAGGTGTGTGAAAACACCCTATCCCCTGTTCAGAACATGTGTTTGATGATGGCACTCAGCAGTGTCGATCCAGCGCCCTAGAAATCACCACCACTTGCAGTTGCTTTGCTGACAGGGCAAGAAAGGAGACATTTACCTTCCCCAACGTGAACAGGCAAAGCTTTTGTGAAAAGAAAAAGAACTGGAAAAATCTTTGGGTTAATGAGCTGTTCATATAAATGCAACTATGTCAAAATATCAGGGAGGTTTTTGCTAATACAGCACCCTGAGAGACAGCCTTAAATTCACAGGCCATCCTTTCTGGTTGTCTTTCTGCATGGGGGTGAGCTGTGGCTTGTAGGGCACTTTGGGCACAGGGAAATACACTCGTTTGCCCGTAACACAACAGAGAGAGGAGCACCAGCAAGAGGAGATACCAGCAGCGAGGTTTGGTGTAGAGATTTATATACCCTCAAAGGCGTGTGTCTAAAGCAAATGTAATTGAGACAAAGACAGAGCAACCCAGACAGTCCGTCAGCAGCTTCTCCACGTGACAAACCCAGGGGCAACTGCGATGCGATCGGTGTGGCTGCCGGTTCCGCTTGCCAGAGAGCCAGATGCTGCTGCTTGGAAGAACCTTGGTCCACAGCTTGCTGCTGGACTCCTGTGATTGCTGTCCAAAGAGCAGTGGTGTGGCATGCTGCAATGACTGGGATCCCAGCATCCCACTACAATTTCTCCCCCTCCCGAGAATGTCTTTTTAAATTAAAGAAAGATGTGTAAAATAACCAAATCAAACCAAACCAAACCCCGAATTTTTTTACCTCCCCTTCATGTAATTAAACATCTTAAAAGCACAATAAAAAAACATTCCAATGGAATGAAGAAATATTACAAAATTGTGACAGTGGGAATCCCCCCCCCACCTCCACAAACCCCAGATCTCTGGGTTTATTCCTCTGATGGCTGAATATCGAGATGAAACAAACCTTTTCCTTCTGATGACAGTTGTTAGGGCATGAAAAGCATATTGGTTAATTGACCAATTAGTAAAATGAGTAAAAAACTCATCCTCAGATTGTAATGGCTCTAACGAACGAGCACGAGCTGATCACACTCTACTCCCTTCAGTGGAACTATACTGATTTTTCCAGAGAATATTTGCAGTGTTTTAACTTGCTGGAAAACATTTTGAGAATTGTTTGACCTTGCACGTCCGTAACTAGCAAGCTCTGATTTCAGCTAATGTGAAGTGACTTTTTGGCACCGTAGGGATTACGGATGAGGTCAGGTAACGCAAAGTGGAGTTCAAGAGTAAATATAACAGCTCTCTCATAGCAGAACTCTAGCTCCTTTTTGAAGGGATTTCATTAGATATATTGGGTCTGAATTTGCAGCAGATGTGGAGCAGAGCTGCTCCTTGGAGTACACAGCCCAGACAGGTGGATCAGGCTCGAGGTGCCCAAGATTGCTCATCCTTGGCCTCCCACATTGTTTTTTACACACTACAGAGCACTCAGCTGCTCCTGTGACTAACACATTTTCCTTTGCTCAGTCCTGGGTTTATTTTTAAATTGAACTGTATTTGTTGGGCTCTTGGATAAAGGAAAGGAAGGAGAAAAAAAAGAAGCCAAGTCTGTTTGTGAGGGAGACAAGCTTAATTCCATTTAAAACCATTTGCAACACAGAATTGAAACGAAAGCACGACATAAAGCGAAATTACAGCATTCATTAGATTTTGCTGTTGTTGGGCTGCTACCTACACACTCAGTCCAGCAGCTTTCTAAGCAATCAAGTGGTACCATGTTGCCTGATTTCAAATAAAACATGAGATCCTCCTCCTTCATTATGTCCGCTGGATTTTCTCCCTGTCATTGTTCAGCTGTAACAGTGCCTTTTGAAGTGCTGAACTCATTGTGAAAATGGCCAACACTGAGCTCTACCTGTTGCCTATATCCATGTTGTAGCCTAAGAGAATACAGCTCCAGCTGGGGTAGGTGGATTTGGCCCAAAGAGTCTTCAAATGAAAGAAAGTGGTGAAACTTCCAGTGTTTTCAGCTGTAACAAGTGTTGAGATAGCTGTAAGAGAAGGCAGTGCTCACTTTACAACTCTCTCTGCTTTGTAGGCACTTTGAGTGCTAATTGTCAGTGCTAATTGACTTCTTTGGTGCTCCAAAGTCTGTTCCCTGGGATGTGATTTTTTTTTTTTTTTTGGGGTGTCCTAAGCCAGGCTGGACTGACCCAAGGGAGTAACTGCCTGAGGTTTCCTAGGATATTAGATGCTAAGGAGTATTGTACCTAACTATGGGGTGTTGCACAGTGTTTTCTTATCCCAGCTGTGCTGGTGACACCACAGCTGGTCCAGGCATCTGTGAAAATGAAGAAGGTAGGACAAGAACCGTGGTGTGGCACAATATTCATTGTGTCCCATGCAGTTAGTGAATTTCCTGGACAACCTTTACTAGCTGAGCTGTAGCTGTCTGGGCAAGTAAAAGATATTTCTGCCCACAAGATGCCCTATATTAACATCTCTGCTATGACTGTTAGAAATACAGCAATAGGACAAGAGGTCCCTTGAGGAGGAGTGGCCTTGCATCAGTGTATAGATCTAGATCAGAGAGGGATTGTTTAATCTGAGAGTTTAGGATTTTCTGTGTTGGCAATTCTTTGCATTTGTGGATTAGTAACTACTTCTGCAATAGTCATAGAATCATAGAGACCTTTGGGTTTAAGAGATGTTCAAGATCAAGTCCAACCATTAACCCAACACTGCCAGGTCACCACTAAACCATGTCCCCCAGCACCACATCTACAAGGCTTTTAAATCCCTCCGGGGATGGGGACTCCACCACTGCCCTGGGCAGCCTGTTCCAGTGTTTGACAAATGCTTCTGTAAACAAAATTTTCCTAATATTCAACCTAAACCTCCCCTGTCGTATCCAAGAAGCCAAACTAACTGCAAGGAGCAGGAGCTATAGGGAGATAGTGATTGCATTTTATATTATTCACCAAGTCCATTAGGTGGGATCCTGATTGTATCTCTTCAGGCTAAAGTGTTTCATAGGGTGCTCGTTCAGCCTGGTGCCAGTCTGTGTTTCTATTGTAGCACCTACCAACTATACACATTTCCCAGTTTTATGGTGCGGTGTTACATCAACATCTTTTTAATTTCTGGTTTTGTGGTGGCATTTCAATAGCTCTTACTCATAGCCAGTGCCAAAACATGAAGAATGGGAGCTGTGACCTGAAGGGATGAAGGAGAAGTGCAAACACCAATGTTGCACAAGACACAGCTTATTCAGTAATATTTATTTATGATTCAGATGTGGAGTAAGAGGATCACATTTAAAAGGAAATGGTTTGTGCTTTTAATAAGGCCCTTCACTTACAGCTGTTCTGATATAACCTTTGCATTACCCACTGCATTTTCCTTATAGTATCTTGGTGTTATGGTCTGCTGACTCACAGACATGCATCTTCTTCATTACTTAAAAAAATTGAATGCTTTATAGAAGTCTCTCTATGTATACAAAACAAACGCTATTTCCTTTTGCTTTTGTAATTTAATTTTTTTTTAAATATATAATACAAAAACGTTGCTGTTATTAGTTTAATATGGAGAGCCTCTTAAAATGGTCCAAGCATCATCTGCTTTATTAGTGCCTGCTTGATAAAGCTTCCACGTTCTGCAGTCAGTTTGCTTCTGAGGATGCTAAGACTTTACAATATGCACTGAGATTTTGATAAAATCTCATCAAAGCCTGCTAAAAGATCTCCTTTATCTATTTTGATTGGCTTGATTACATTGATTAATGAAACACTGGAGGATTTTATGTGATGGGATTAAATAATGCAATTAGTTTTAATAATTTTTTTTTCCTAAAAAATAGAATTAGGTAGGAACAAAAGGGAAAAAAGAGAGCAATATTTTCTGTACAGTGTTCATGACAAGTCATAAATCTTTGCTTTACCACTTGGAATGGTGGCATTTTACAGACTTCAAATGCAGGAAATGTAAGTGCAGAAATTAATACTGGGGTGAATCTTAACTCCACAGTATTTTATAGGCTGTCACCCATGCCAGTGCTAGGAAGGAGTCTTGTTGGCATCCTGAAGGCAGGTCATTGTTTTGGCCACCTTCTTGTTCATCTCTGGCTGTTTACAGGAGGAGGGGGTTTCTGGATGAGAAGAAAACATACAGAATTTTAGTGGGTTAAGTCTATTTGGGAACTTGCAGCAAAAGCTTGCAGTGCTATGAGAGATGGTACCTCCTTGGCCATGCCAAAGTTTGCGTAGACACACTTGGGAGTCTGTAGGCAAAGTCCTCCACTGAAATCAGTGGAGTTGCAATAGCTTCACCACCTGAGTATTTCCCTCCATTGCCCCCACTCAGTGCAACTGGTGTGTCCGTGGTCCAAGAAGAGAGATTTATAGAAATCAAAACATTAAAATTAGTATAGTCATTGTCCCAACTGCTGGAAGTTAATGGTAAACAGGTTCACAACCATTTTAAGAGGAGCCAAAAGAGACTAGAGAAGAGAAAATTATATTTCTTCTACTGACCATTCTTCAGTTTGTGCTCAGTTTATAAGTTTACAAACTGCCACCTCTCCTAGGACACCATGCAGAGATCTCCCTGCTTCCTGTGAGGATTTTCATCCCACGTGGGTCTTGCGAGAGGTAGTGGAGTGTCCAACTTGCACCTTTACCTTCTACTTCAGAATCATGGCTGCTAGATTCTGCTCCTGGGTCTGCCCTGGTCAGTCCTAAGCAGCTTTTTGAGACCTGGACTCAGGTACCATGAGTACTCATACCTACAATGAACATAGCTGCATGTTATCAAGATGTGAGAAATAGTTCAGCCGTACGTTATTCATGACAGCCAGTCCTTAGTTTCAAGTGCAATGAATTAAAAAATACCCATCCTTATAGTGTCCTGTCTGAATATACACCCCCACTCCTCTGTGTCGGGAGTTTGAGATCCCACTTGGGCTACTGGGTTCAGCCCAAGAAAGACAGGGACCTGTTGGAGCGGGGCCAGAGGAGCCCCAGCAATGCTGGGAGGGCTGGAACCCCTCTGCTGGGAGGCCAGGCTGGGAGAGCTGGAGGTGTTCAGCCTGCAGAAGAGAAGGCTCCAGGGAGATCTTCTGGTGGCCTTTTAGGACTTCAGGGGGCCTGTCAGAAATATGGGGACAGACTTTTGATCAGGGCCTGTTGTGACAGGACAAGGGGTGGTGGTTTGAAACTAAAAGGTGGGAGATTCAGCCTGGAGAGAAGGAAGAAATTTTTTACACTGAGGGTGGTGAAACACTGGCCCAGGTTTGGTCCTTTCCAACCCAAAACACTGTATGATTCTGTGACTCTAAGTCAAGAGCTGATCTGAATTACTTATCATTGTCATGAACTTGAATGCTGTTGCAGGTGCTTAGGTAAGCCCTAAGCTCTAGTATAGGAGATCTAAACAGGACTCCCCTTTTCTTTGTTCTTCATTTGCTTCAGCTATGCAGTAGGTAGGCAGATGTTCTCATGCCATTTGGGGGTTCAGTGATGTCTAATGGCCATTTGTAACTCATCCTGGAGGTCTTGCAGGGAAGTGGTAATACAAATGCAGAGTGTCATTGCCAGAGTTTGAGGTCTTCCTGGTATTTCCTACACCTAGAATATCAATTCTAATTGCCATTTATTTTTCTTCTCATCTAGGTATATCTCTATATCTTGTTTACTGTCACTCTGCACTAAGCTGTTACTTCAAAGCATTTGCCTTGAATAATCACAATCAGTAAACTGCATAACAGCTTTGTTAAATACACTGCCTCTTCCCTTATAGTATCATTCCTGGGAAGAAAAGACAAGCAGAAGCTGTGCATTTTGCATCCAGATCTGATTTCAGAGATAGCAGGCAGCTGAAGTATGTACACTCAGGGTTTAGAGAGGTTTGGGACTGCATTTTTTATTTAGGATCAGCTTTGCTAGGAAGCAAGTCCTCAATGAATCAGTGCCTTTGGCAGAGCTTACTGCCTCTGGAGTAAACTCGTCTTTGCAATATCGGGCACTAGGTGATGTGTGCACCTGTGATAAATGCTGGGGAAAGACCTTGGTCTTCATCCTGGTCACTTGGAATGCATCCGGTGCTCTAGTTCAATCACTTAACTCTGCTTATTTCTCTCTTCATCATCCTTGCAGCTCATTTTCGTACTTCTCCAAGCAGTGAATCATGGAGAAGTTGCATCATCCATGTGCTCCATGGTTGTTTCCGTGGCTCAGACAGTGCAAGAATGAACATGCTGGTTGGACCCTTTTATCCCCTTTTTAACAGCTTTTCTTTTCCAGTTCATAGGCTGATCCTGCCTGCTTTAGCAGGGAAGGCATGAAATCTTGGATTTTCTTCTGGCATTGCTAGTGGACCTTTGTGTGGCCCTGGGTACAATCCCATCCTACCCTTTGTGTGTTTTGATCTGCCACGCTTCAAACTGTCCATAGTACAGAGTGTCTCCTACAATGTTTTTGCATCATACCCAACACAGTGGGGTCCTGATCTAATTGGAAGTTTAATAGGGCATCTTTTTTTTTTTTTTTATTCTTTCCTATCAGTACGCTATGCACCAATTCTGTTTACTCTCCTACTGCTAGCAGCCCAAGCATGAGTATGAATCAAAGCTCAGCCTGCTTGCTGAGAGAAACTAGTTGTCCTATTAAAACAAGTATCTAGATGATCTGTTATGAAGGAAATGTTGAGTCTTTGTTGGAAGGGCTGATAGCGACGAGCTGAGGGTGAATGCAGGGTGTGCAGAGTAACAAGAAGAGAACATCTGTGTGCAGTGTGCACTGGCCAGAAATAAACCTCAAGGTCTCCCTTTGCTCACAGCTGTGGGACTGGGGAAGAAAAGAAACATGACTAAGGTGGAGAGTCAATGCTTTGAAGAAGTTCCCACCTCATATGTAAGTCATGGTCCCCGCCTGCACACCAGCCTTCTCCACAATACAGATCCTACTGCCTGCTTATGCTTGGGCCAAATGCTGCTACCCACGTATTGGGTTTGCTGTCTCATTGACAACAAGGATTATCTGTGGAAAAGTGTGAATTCAGACACAGGGAGGCAGATCCCCAAACCACGATACCAAAGTAGGAGGGTGAAAATGAGTGTTTTAGGTTCTTTTCCATGAGCAGAAGTTCTTAGCCTCTGAAAATTTGCCTTTGTACTGAAAAAAACACCACTTGTAGACTGCTAGAAAAGACTGAGATCAGACTGTGTAACTGTTGTCCCTTTAGGGCTGTCAAGGAAGTAAAATATTCATCCCCTGAGGCTTTGCCATGGAGCAAATACATTAACTAACAAAAATAAATCATATTCTTTCTAATAAAACAGTCAATTGCTTATTTCTTGTAAGAAATATAAGAAATGGAGGTTTAATCAAGGAAAACAAGATGTTACATCAGACCACAAGGTATTCTTGGCTAGAAATATCCTAATATGCTTGAATAATTTTAGTAATAGTAAAGCTGTCATCCAGGAGGGTAGGTCTTATACTGATTTGGAGTGACAGGAATTGAGGATGCAAAGAAGTAGACAAATTAGCTCTGAAAAATTATAATTTATGAAAGTTTTGCTAATGTCTCATCTTAAAGCCTGAGACAGATATGTTTCAGGTTTCTGCTCTATTTATTTGTTTGTTTGGAAGAGCAGATATGGCAATAAACTGGCAAATAATCAAAGTAGAGATGGGACTTAACCTGGCTGGAAGTTCTCCTGGTGATTCCTGTCTAGGAGAGCTATTTCCCTCCTTCCATGTATTAGTGCTTCACATTTTCCTTACCAGACAGAATTTCTTTTTTCCAGGCAGATTAACACGGACTCTCAGATTGAGAATTGGCACATATAGCTACGAACTCCGTCTTCCCTCCCTTCCCCCCAAGCCCAAGTCTTCTCTCCGCCAAACCCTTCATTGTCTCAACCTGTTGCTCAAACAGATCGCAGACCTTCCACCCAAGTTTTCATGAATAACATTGCAAATCTTTGGAACAAATCCAGAGCCAGTTTGAAGATAATAGGAACACTGAGTACTAAATAACAGACTGACAGAAGACATGACACCATGCTGACAGAAGACATGCGTGCATGATTTTTATAGTAACCAGGGTACTCAGTGCTTGGTAGGCAGAGGACAGTAAACTGTTGAAAAAAGGGCAATTTTTAGTATCTCATGACTTTAGCAGATCGTGTGTATTACAGGAGAGAGTTGGTGTCCTTAGCAAATGGCCCCCTGTATAAGGAAGCTGGATCTGGTTCTCCTGGGTATTTGATATTGAGGAGACACGAGCTGATTCTTGGTATGCATATGGGATAAGAACTTCTACTAAAAGGATCAGTTCTGAGAGTGAACACTGGTGGTATGTAAAGGCAATTGATAGTTTTCAGAGTCATTGCATCATGGAAAGAAAACAGGACTCTTTCCATCTCTTAAAGTTATTTAAAATAATTGCCAGTCTTTAATCTGTAGTCTATGTGGTCCTGCATGTCCCACTTCAGAGCCACAGGAGAATATCTAAGCTATCTTTCAATGTGTAGCCCAACTGGAATTTCAAGTTAAATTAATTGCCCTGGATGGAGGGAAAAAAAAAAAAAAAGGACTTATCCACAATGTATTTTGCATTCTGTGTGTCAACTGAGAACCCCTCAAGAGGAGCATAAGACTTTAGACCAAGCCCTTCTCAAAGTTGATGTATTTTATGTACCTTCATCCTGCACTCAGACTAAAGAATTCAGCTGGAGGTAGTGGTAGATCACAGCTTGAGGTCACGTTCTTGAATTATGGCTATGCCTTCATAGGTTGAAGTTACACAAAGGGAAAAAATACGAAAAAAAACCTGAAAGTGATGAGCTCTCTGTTCTTCTCAGGAAAAGCTAGGAAAAGTCCTAGCACTGTGGCCAGTCTTGAAGCTGGGCGTTGTACAAATACTTGGCGAGGTCTGGGAGAGAGCTCTCATCATCTTGCTAGATCCAGCCTACATCAAGTAAAGGGACTTGTTTCTAAACATCCTCAACTCCAAGACTCTTGCATCCTCCTTTAGAAGAGGTGCTTTGTGGTGTCAATGAGCTCATGGTACCAATTTGATTGAGGTGGAGTGGGCCAGACAAAAGGATCATGCACTGCTGGGCATCCCTTTGCTGAAGCTGTGGAGATGAGGAGGCTGAGTAGTGAGCACACTTCACCATCTTGTGGAAGAGCTTTATCTTTTATTGCTTGTATAGGATCAAGCACTTTCACTTCAACAGGAGATTACTGCCGTTTGAAGCCTTAACCATACACTGTAACGCTTAGATATAAACAGGGCACGGAAGGCAAAGCATAGAGGAATTAAATTATATATTATATATGCACACAACGGAATGAACCTAGCTCAAGACCTACGTTAGCTGTCAATATCTGTTCCACTTCATGAGAGCACTTGCCTTTATTTATCACTGTTTTCTAGTGATATCAGAGGGGTTTGTGTGCACTCTCTGGAAGAGGACTGAATTCTGCTGCCTTTTCTTAGGCAAAACCCCCGGTCAGGAACAAAGGCTCTGATGACAGTCAAGAAATGTCTCTATTCACAAGCACTCTTTACAGGTGATTGCTCATGTATTAGGGATGCAAATGATGGTTTTGTTTCAAATGAGGTAAATCTAAGATTAAACTCCCATCGAAGAGTAAATGCTCCCTTTACCTTTCATGTGTAGTAGCTTGAAAGAGCCTACACAACAATAAATTGCATTACAGAAGCTCCCACTGACACAACCATATGTTAGCAGTCTCTGTTTTGAAGGGTTACAGCTCAGTTGTAAGAATTTGCTGTGGGCTGAAATTTGGCAGTCTCTGCTCAGTAGTTAAGATTGGAAAGCGGAGCTACAAATACATACCAATTCCTCACAAAGTCATCTCAAAAAGCGCGGGGGGGGAGGAAGCTGAAGCTTGTTGAATTGAAGTTTGACGCTTCCACGGCTAAAAGCCGCCGCCAAGACGGTGAAATGATGAAAATGTGCCCGGTGGTAACACCCGGGCTGAGCATCTCTTCCCTTTCGGGAAATGTTAAAAAAATAAGCTGCAAAGCACAAGGAGGGAAGGAGCTGCCTTCTGGCACTGCGGCCTCAGCAGGTTGCAGCTCCTGAGGCTGTGGGAAGACAATGACCTGTGGTATTCGGGAACATGATCAGCTTGCAATGAGAGCCCGGCGAAAAGGGGGGAGAAGAGTGAAAGGCTGAAAGTTGAGGAGCAGACAGTGGGGTGGGTTGTCTTTTTTGTTTTGTTTTGCTTGGTTGTTTTTGCTTTTTTAATTTTTTTAAAATTATTGTTGTTGTTGTTTTTTTCCCCCCAAATTTTTTCAGTCCTGAGTCATGCTGCCTTCACATTTCCACTTCTTGGCTGTGAGGAAAACGGAAAGACTTCCTATGAGGAACAGGTCCCTCTTCTGCCTGACTGCACTGGGTAGTCGCATGGGAAAGCAGGATGGGACAGAAATTTGTAATGAGTCAAACAGTAGAAAGTTGCTTAAGAAGAGAGAGGAGAGAGGAATGGTAACATCTGTCTGTGATGCATTTATCATAGAGTCATAGAATCAAGGAATACCACTCAGGGATCATCTTGTCCAAGCTTTCTTGGCAAAAGCATGGTCTAGATAAGATGGCCCAACATCCTGACCAGCTGAATCTTAAAAGTGTTCAATGCAGGGGACTCCACCACTTCCTTGGGGAAATTATTCCAACGGCTCATTGTTACTGTGGAAAATTTACCTCTTGTGTCTAATTGGAATCTCCCCAGGAGTAACTTGTTCCCATTATATCTCATTTTTTCCATGGGACTCTGTAAAAAAAAAATAAATTCATTATGTTTTTTAGTGCCTGTTTAGATGACTGAGCTGTTTCTGATTTGAGATGAGGAAAGTTCAGCTCCTTCCCCAGAAGGAACTGGGCTCTACTGGAGGTGATGGATGTTCACATCTACATACTGGGGATCTGCACCTTCCTTTAGTCTAGCTGGATGCTCTTATGAAGTCATGTAAGATGGAGTTTGGAGGGAGGTCAGGGTGTGTCTGGGCCACCCGGTTGCTAGATCAGTTTTGAATCTAAGCAGCACTGTGGCCAGTAGTGTTCTGCGGATTTTCTACAAAACTCCAATTCATCACTGTCGCTCTAATGTTGCTTGACAAAACTCAATGACCATATGGGAAGATATGTAAATCACCCTATTTATGGTGGGTAGGCAAATGTAGGAAGTTGCTGTTTGAAGTGACTCAGTCAATCTAACCGATTTGTTCTTTAGTTTGTGAGAGTGACTTTTAAAGGTGGGTGAACCTCAGCAGGTTCCAGACTGGAAATAGAGGGGGGATCGAATTAGGGCTGTCAGCCCAGTCTTGTCCTGCCTGCCCAAATTGACTGAGAACACACATCTGTGTGAACTGCCTCTCATATGAGAACATGGAACTCTCTTTCGTGGTCTTATTTCTGCTTTTGGTCCTCAAAATCTGCCAGGTTTGTGCCATTTGGACCTTACTGGATGGAAAAGAAGATAAAAAAAAAAACCCATGAAACTTCAGGCATGTAACCAAGGCAGAAAATTTCTGTATGTAGGGGCCCAATAGTCCACTTCAAATCAGGAACTGGAGAAAGAGGTGTCACTAAAATGTGTTTCAGGCCCTGGAATCTCCGACATGCCCTTTTCTTTCTGCTGACTTCCCAGAGGATGAAGAGAGACACTTGCTTGTGCTTGGACAACTAGAACTGGGTTGGATGGGTCAAAGCATGAGCAAATTGTCTGAATCCATCTGGGAAGGCTGTAGACACACATGAGCTGAACCCTTTGTGTCTGCCTTTACCACAAAACCATCCTTTCTCTGTTTCCCTGCTGAGCAGTCTCCTGAGTTACTTTACAGGGAGGATCTAAAGTGTTGTATGAAAAGTAAAGAAATTAAATAGCAAGCGTTCCACTTGACCAAAAGGTCAAAGTCTCTGTGATTAAAATGCCTTGTTATTTTAAGATCAGGGAATGTCACATAACCATTATATATAAATGGCAAAGTTTCTGTGTGAGCTGGCTGCTGAAGAGCATTGTTAACGCTGTCCTTGGGGGTGCCAGATGAATCTGCCTTCCCAAAGCAGTCCTCACGTCCTGCAGACACAGCTGCATGGATGGCAGGCAAGGAAACTCTTGCAGATGGGGAGATGAAATGCACTTTTCCTTTCCAGTTCTTGCATGCAATGTTGTACTTCTTGTACCACTGTGCTTCAAGTCTACTTGTGCTGTTTTCTCTTGTTAGTCTCTCTAAACTGGCAGTTGGACTAGGTGACCTTTAACATTCCCAGTCTAAAACATTCTATGAGTCTATGAAATTAAAAAGGCACCACTGAAACTGATATAAAATATATTGACTTTAAAACACATTTTTTTTCTCTGAAAATGCCCTACTGCTTGGCAAGTGGGTGATGAGTGGCTAGGGGAAACCCAACAAGATTCACTTTGCCTTGACTTTGCCTGGAATTTGCAGATCTGCTGAGCAGAGAGCGAAATGGCTCTGACTCACACGGTCACATACCTAGGACATGACTATGAAACAAATAAACATCCACAGAAAGCTGAGATGACATACTTGGGTTTTACTTCTGTCCTTCCAGATGTGGAGGTACAGACCCCCCTGCCCTGGGTCTTCAGATCAGGGAAATAACAGGATGGGGTGTCAGTGGATTAATTAAATATTTAATTTATTTGACAGTTTGCAAAATAATGTTGTTACAACTGGATCATGCTACTTTGGACTTTAAGTAATGTTATATTTGGCTTTAAATGATGAAGTCCAGCACATTGATGGAGAGAGAATGAGAGAAGGTCAGGAAGGTCATTTACAGTTAGAATAAATACCTTGAAGTTCAAATAATTCATAATCCCAGTCCCCAAATGCTGCCTGTTATAGAAATGTATCGTAATAAAAATACTGACCTGAAATAAACTCTTTGAATTAGCTTCTTTTTTTTCAAGTGTGCCAGACAGAGCTGGAAATTCAGGGAGGATAAGGTCTAAAGTCCCAACAAAACAGCTTCTCTCTGCTGGTATCCCCTAACACGCCCTGGGATGTCTTCTTTTAATGATAAAATGCTTCCTTTTCAATTCTACATGCATTTCTTCTCCAATGGATTCTTGAAATTGAACTTAATCTTCTGCTGTGAAGAAGATATCAGAAGGGTCAAAGGAAAGAAGAGAAAAATTATATTTTCACATGCACTATTTTTGGATATGAATAAACACGTACTAAGCTTTATAGCCTGGACAGAATAGAGCTGTGGGGAGATGCTGAACTCTCCTTCATTCTCTCCACATTCCCATTCCATGACTTATTTTCCCTTCTGCTTAGTGGGAAGAGATGTAAAAAGATCAATTTGTCCTTTGCATGCTGTTTTGAGTGTTGAGGGAGTGTCTTGACTTGCTCATGAAATGATGAATTATAGATTCATTGAGCAATAGGTCTGGAAGATACCTCAGAGACCTCTGGTGCTGGAAATTGCACCATCTCAGCAGATAATCTGTTCCAGTGTGTCACCATCCATCTGTTAGAGCAGAGGATCACAACGTCAGCCTTTGCCTTGGGCCTCCAGTCCTAGGTGGGCTAGGACTGCTCTCTGCTGAGAGGGAGATTGGTGAGCTTGCTTTGCTCCTCGCACTCAGATTATCTGTGTTTTGGCTCTTGAACAGTGCAGAGACTTCTGACCAAACTCCTGATATTCACAACCTCCAGAAACAGAGTACAGAGGTCTGCTCCTCTCAGTAGTGCTTAGGAGATGTGGGTAAGCTGCTTCAGTTGTCTTTGTCCTTGATGTCTGAGATGGTGCTGCATTTGGAGACATGACAGGGAACACTGGGTACCATGCCCCATGTGCTGTGTCATCTGGTGGGGTAGAAACTGAGGTGGATCACATAAAACATAGTAGTTGTGGGCTTCTTGTTCTTTGGCTGTACCTCTTCATCCAAAGGTCCAAAGGTTGCATAACTTGGGTCACTGATATCCATCTTCTTTTTATAGTGACAAAATGTATTTGCACTTCATGGTAGTGCCACAATGTGAATTTTTTAGAACTCCCTGAAAAAGACCTCTCCAGAAAAGAGAATTTATTTTCCTTTATGTCCTCCTATCCCAACACACAACATTATTTCAACATGCAAGCCACAGATATACCACAGATGCCTACTCACTGCATGGATTGTTTGCTATTTATCCATTACACACACATGCTATTTAACAGACCTTTTTTTTTTTCCTTTTTCTTTTTTTTAAGAGCAGCTGAAGAATCTTTTACTAACACAAATCTTATTTTCACATGTGGCTCTGTATAATGAATTTTTCAAAGATTTCCACACCTACTCTAAGTGAAATTATATCTTGAGGAAAGTGTAGCTTGATTGTTAATTCTGAACCACGTTGAAGCTCCTGCCTTTTCTGTTTTAATCTAAATTGCTCTTTTGAATCTATTTTATATTAGAATTTGGAAACAGATGCAGTTCTTTTATTTTTATTTGGTTTGGGGTTTTTGTTGTGTTTTTTTTTTTTCTTTTACACACAGGGTTGAATGCACATATATTATTATGGCTCTCTTTTTGCCATTTACAAAGGAAATGTACACTCTGACAATATCGCGTGCACCAAATCAATGAAATATCCTGTGTTTTCTATTCATTAAGCCCCTAAAGCACTATGCGCAAATTCCCTCACTTTAATTACACACCTCAGGGATGTGCAGGCCAAAAAGGAGGCAGTCAGACAAAAAAGCCCAGTCTCTGCCAAAAGGAAGAAAAAAACCCAACTGGTAAACATTTATTTTCAGCGGGGAAATCTGCTATTAATTCATATAGTGACTTTCCCCAGCTGAAATAATGAGGAAAGCCAAGTGAACCAAATGTTCACAGTGAGCAAACATGAACAGTAGGAAATCAGCCCATCTTGTATTTACATGTTTATTCCATCAGCCTTTGAAGAACGTTTGCACGATCCTTTTTTTTTTTGTGTGTGTGTGTGTGTGGAGTGTCAACGTTTACTCACACTCCTCCAAGAGGGTGGCTCGTTAGCAATGAAAGGCTTCAGCTCCTGTACAGACACCCTGATTCATCTGGTCTCATCTGGAAGGGGGATTGTTTAAAATGCTGGAATCTGTAGGGTGACTCCAAGTAGCTACAAAGTCTTAGTGTGTCCATCTGAGCTGCAGGAATGCTGGGTGATGCACTGAACTGGTGGTTTCTGGAGGTGCTGGGGATGCAGGACTTTTCTCCTTAGCTGTTGAAAATGCTTGTGCTTTCAAATGTATTCTCTGTTGCTGTTGAGGATGATCCAGCAAAGCTTACTGGCCTCTTTGGGAAAAGACTAAGCTCAGACTTCACTAACAGCACAAAATGGGCCATATTTGCCAATGGTGGTTTGGGGTTTTGTGTGTTTTGGTTTTTTTCCCAGCTGGGTGGGCAGGCTTGTACAATGCAGCTGGTATTCAGAGGTCTGTGCAAGTTCTCATAAAAAAACCCCATGAGCATCAGAGAATATTCTGGGAGACCTAGCTCAGGAGACATGTATCTATAGTTAAAGAAACTGAGTCAAAAAATCTCTTGCAAACACTAAAGCAGAGTAAGTTCAACTACGGCTGAGGGTAAACAAATCTGTTTATGGATTAGTGCCTGTGAAGACCCTGAGTATCAACGTCGTTCTACTGAAGCAGCACATTTTAAAATGAAATTGTTGGATTTAAATGAAAATCGTCAGAAAAGGAAAATGTGCATCTGGGCAGAGATGTAGAACGGTAACAGTGTCTCTGGGCTGAAACTTCCTCATACCGGGGTTTGAGATGTTAGCATTTATTTTTTTTCTAGTATCACTGGGAGGTTTTATCCGTTAACCCCAGTAAGTATAAGCTAACATCACTCCTTGAGTATTGCTTTCCCAGAATTAACATTAGCATCTACCAAAGCCCTCCCTAAATAAATTTTTAGCAGATACATCATTTTTGTTAGAGGTGAATAAATGAATAAAATGTATGCGCGCTCTCTCTCCCTTTTTCCTATTCTATAAGAAGAAGCAATGCCCTATTAATTTTGACAGACAACTTGGCATTAGCCACTTTAAAATCCAACACGGGATAAAGTTATGCATTACTAGTCTTTCTACATTTTTTGTCAAGAGATGAGCATTTTGCCAGATTTTTTAATAATACGCCAAGAGCTTTGTCAGTCAGTTTGTTTAGCTCTGCGTGGTTATGCCAGTATTTTCCAGCCATCCTGCTGTGTGTGCCACTGCCCTTCACTGCTTTTCTAGCTCCTCCCCTGCAATTAGACAAAGTCAACATAGCAGTCAGGCTGAGCAGCCCCGAGGTACCTGCAGCTATCAACAGTCCAGATTCACAGTCCCGATGAACAAGCTTTGCTTATTCACCGCATCACTACCTCAATTAGGACTTTTTATTATATCTCGGCTATTTATCGCAAACACAACAGATGGAACGGATAACGCTAAACACGTTTTAAGTCCTCACCTAAGAAGAAGGAGGGGGAAAATTATCCAGAAAGAAATAGGAGCAAATGCATAAGGCAGCTTGCAACCAGGAACCAGTTACCATGCCTACTGAAGCCTCTTCTAAAGAATGTGTTGGCTGATACACAGAACTCAATGAAAAGATAAAAAAAAATGTGCAGGCAATACTAGTTTGGCAGGGATGGTGGGGAATCTGAGACAGAGCTGCTGGTATGGAAGGATCTCACTGCATGCAATTTGCAAACATGCCAATTCAATGGCATGTGATAGACACTAGATGGAATTTAAAGGTCTTAGGGTCTTAGAGAGCTGGAATCACACAAGAAAACTGTGGGTATTAAAAATAGCACTCCTTTTCACCAAACCTTGTCTCTCAGATTTGAATTCAACACTGTTGAGAGAAAGCTCTGCCATCTCTTCCAGGCATGTTTGAATATTTGCCTGGACCTACCTTAATTCTGCCGTATCTTTACATCCCAGTAAACTGATGAATTTCCAAAGAAATTCCCAAGGCTTCCTCTGTGTGTGTGTGTGTGTTGAAAGGGAACTGGCTGCCTAATAGGACTCATCCTGCAACTTTGGGCAGTTAACTTTTATGGGATTTCTGAATTTTTCTTGGTGGGTGGGGGCAATACAAAGGCAGACTGGGGAAGGGAGAAGAGTCTCCTGAAGGTTTAATTTTTGAGAGAGGTGGTGCAGATGGTTGAGTCCAAGTGCTTCACTACAAAGCCACCCCTTCCCCCAAATAAAAATCTTTACAAAATCCTGTGTACCATTTGTAAAAGTCCTTTATTTTTTTGTAACACTGCTCTTTTTTTTTTAATTTTTTTTTTTTATATATATTATTATTTTACGCCAGGTGATAGAGCTTTGAAAAGTTGGGGCACTTGATTGAGACCTTGGAAAAGATTTCTAAGGAAAGGGAGCAGACTACTCATTTCTCAGTGTCTACCCAGTGTCTTTTTTCAGTCCAGCCAAGATGTTGGCTTGGTCTAGGGCCAAGTCCCAATTTCACAGTTTGGATTTAGCAGCAATCTTTTTGAGAGTCATGGTGGTTGCAGGGCTTTGGGTCAGTCTGTTCCTGAGTAAAAGCCGTACCACTATTTTGGTTTGCGCTGAATCTGAATTTGAAAAGTCACTTTCTCTTGGCTCTGACTTGGTTCATGCTCATCTGTATTAAAATTTAAGGGCAGGTCTTCATCTGGTGCATACTGATGTTCCTGCTCAACACAAAACACTTACACAATTTCATTCACTCCTATCAGCTCTACTTACACCTCATGGTGGGGTGAAATGATGTGTCTCGGACCAGGAAGCCACTGCATCCTCACTAGACCCCTGCCATCATCATTAGTGCTCACCACCATCAGGCACTGCTACATTTAAAAGTGGCAGGGTCCAAAATAAAAAGAGGTGGCATAGTATTTTATGGGTGATGAGAACATGCACAAATGTGAGAGCACTGAAAAGGTCATGCACTGGATTTTTTGAGCTTTCTTCCCCAGTGTCTGTGCTCAGCTGTGATCAGAGAGCGTGGCTTTCCCTCTTACTGGAAGGTTTCTGCCATCCCCTCTGCACAGGGACCCACTTTCCATAGGAGGATGGCGAGTGTCCTCAGCATGGCCTCACTGTAATCTGTGACTAGGACACTGTGAGGATGTGAGAGGTGTTCAGGCTGAGAAGGTAAGCACAGCCACATCCTCATGCTCCATAAACACTAAGATGTCCGGTTTATTTAAGCATCACGAACCCACATTTATGAACCTTTATCCACTTTCCGTTGGCTAGAAAAAGGGGGTGTGATTCTCTGAGTCCAAGTGGGAGATACTGTGTTTCCTGGAGCCCAGAGGAGGGTCTTGAGCCTCTCCTAACTGGCAGATATTCCCTCCTGGCTAGTGCTGACAACTCTCCATGCAACAGCACGGCTATTTTGGATCCCATTTCACTCTTCTTTTGCTATAGGTGGCCAAAATGCCTGATCTCGGCAGCAGATGCCATCAGATGGCTGTGTTATGAACTGGTAGGCACAGATTCATGCATTTTTGGAAGGACCACATCTTTTTATGGTTCTAGGCCTAATAGAATCAAATTGCCATATACTTCTCCTGGATGGGGAGAAGTGAGATTGTCTATGGGCCATTAATTACTGCAAACCTGGTACATTGAGAGGTCCTGTGGAAGAGGGTAGATATACCTGTGTTAGCCTGGTATTACTTCTTGGGAGAGTGATGCTCTGTGGTGTATGGGTAGATGGGCAGTCACAGGTTTAAAAGCCAGAGGGACAACTGTACTTGTCTCATTTGCCTTGCTGTTTAATGCAGTCCAGAAGATGTCTGTGGGTTAATGCATGTTTGGATTGAAGAATCTCACTTGGAAAAATATCTAGTCTTGAGCTGGAAATCTCCAGCAGTGGAGGTTCCACTGCAGCACTTGGCCACTCATTCTGGTCGTTAGTTACTTCCCAGTTTACTCTTTATCTCAGTGGGCAGTTCCCACCACAGATCCTAAGCCTGGAGGTACCTGTTAGCCTGGTGCCTCTGAGGTCCTTGAACTACTCAGGGGTAATTTAGATGGTCTAAATAAGGCTCAGTGAGTTTAACTTCAGTTTTCAGGTACTGGATCTCATTATTCATCTCCCAGTCAGGGTGCCTGATGGTGTCACTTCTTCCTGTCATCTCCAGTACCACGTAGCCAAGGTGCTTCTAATGATGCATAATGTAAAAGCCATTTATGCAGGTGTATTAAAAGGACTGTGGAATTAGTTTAGCCACATTACTAAGTTTTGTTTTGTAGTCTTCTTCTTCAGCTGCTGGGGTTTGCAGGCGTGAAGTTAGCTTGGGTGGCTTTGCACCCAGATTGTAGACATGTCATGACTTCAATATCGGTCTTTCTGATGATGACAGCTATGAGAAGTGACAAACCTTGACACCTCGAGGAGTAGCTAGCTGGTGAGGGATCTTGTCAAACATGTTATCCCAGTGTGCTGAGGGGTCTGTGGGATTGCTACTTCCAGTTGGAGAGCGGTGACCCAGCATAGCCTTTTACAGTGTTTGACTGTTTATAGGAGTGCCTCATCTTCTTTAGCTTATTAATTCTTCCATCATAGCCCACTGTTAGGTAGAAATTGCTTTCTTTTTTACAGATGGGGAATTCCCACCAGGGATGTTGCAGGCCATACGCACACTATCTAATTTAGGCAGCTAACTTAAGCCCCCACTATAGTTATTGGGCAGAAGCAGAGTCTTCCAGAGAATCTAAGAAAGGAAGTCCTTACCATTTACTTTGTAGCATAATAATAGCTATGGATCAGTTTTCCTTTGGATTTATTTTCTGTTGGTTCCAGGAGTTTCTTCTGTGATTGGGATCAGGCTTTTTTTTGGTTTTTTTTTAGCAGGGAAGTCTTCCCTGAAATGTCTAAGTCATGGGATGGAACTGCTGATAATGCAGAATATAAATCAAATGCAATACAACTTTTGCAGTCAATCTGGATTTGCCAAGTATAGACAATTTCAAAACAGTGGAATAATCTTCAAAGGAAAATACTGTAATTTGGATATGATAGAAACAGATAACTTTGTTAGAAGCAAGTTATCTATAACCACTGTCAAAAAGGAAGATTGTCTGACGTGGAGGCCTTCGGAGGTTTGAACCCTTGCTCCATTTGGTGCAAGAGAGAGTGGTTACAGGTAACACCAGCCTGGAGAGGCACCATGGCTACACTGAAGCGGAGGATCAAGATTGAAAAAGTCTTGGTGAGTTTAACTTGGAGCAGGGAGTCACAAAGGGAGGGATGACAGCAGCTGTCAAACATGTACAAAGCTGCTGTGAGGGGGGTGAGTCTGTTTTCCGTGTCCACGGGGTGGAAAGGGCATCAGGTGCAGCCCTGAGGTTCAGCTTAGAGGTTAAGAAACACATCCCATGAGTAGAGGCAGTGCAGTGCTGGGACAGATTGCCTGGAGGAGTCCTGATGGCTTTTAACTGCATGTTAGACAAACATCAGTCTGAAAGATACAGGTGATCTTGCCCTGGGGCAGAGGAATGGGCTAGGTGGCTTCTTGATGTCCTTTCCAGCCTTGTTTTTCTGTAGTGTCATTGCACGTTGCAAAATTATCTAGTTTGTGGATGCATCTGCACAGAAACCTACTTTATCCATCTCTTACAGCGCATTCACCACTATTATTAAGGGAAAGTAAACATATCTCTTCAAATTCAGCCTAATATACTTAAAAGCTGCAAAATTTCCTGCCATGTGATGTCAGGAATTGCCCATCAGTGTTCGGGTGCAGGGGCCAGAGGGTGTTGCACAGGATACATCTGTGCCTAGGCACAGAAGCTGGAGTTTGCAGGGCTTTATTTCCTTTCTAGCCCACTTCTTGGATAGCCATAAAACTTCAGACCCGGTCAGGTGAATTCTGGCACTATTTTAATCAAGAAATTGTGGCATGAAAAGAAAGAATTTCCAAGTGTACTCAATGAAAAGCTTTGATAGAAAAGGGATATTTTGATACAAATCCGCTTCTATAGAAGCTCTTCACAGCAAAACGTGAATACTGAAAGTAAAATGGTACCAATTCCCCTTCCTTTTCATGCAAGCCCTGATCCTACACCTAGGGATGCTGATGTGGAGAACCAGTCCAGGGTGTGAGGTGTGAAGACACATGGCAGAGAACACGCTACCAATACTGGCATCAGATTAGCTCTGGCTGAAAGCAAGTCACCGTGGGGTAGATATCTGCGAGATGTTTTTAACAGCATGAAAGATAGCCCTATAGATTTTTTTTTTGGTGCCAAGAAAGTGTATGAAGCCTCCCTTGTCCCACAGCTTTGATGTGCAGCACAGCAATGTGGTCTGTTCCTGCTCAGAAGCCTCCCAGGCCAGATGCAGCAACATCAGGTGCAAGGGGCTGTCGTCAGGAGGATGGTTGGGTTGCTGTGCTGATTAACTGCATGAAGCGTGGTCATCATGGCACATGACTGGGAAGAGGGATCAGTCTGTGGGAGTTTTGGGGCATGGCTGAAAGAGATAGAGTCTTTAGTGGCCATCTTCTCCTTGCACCCAACTATTCACTGTGCCCCACGCAGGAATGTGCGTGGCACAACTCTTTGCAAGACAGTGATGTGAACTGGGTTAGGGAGATGATCTGGGAATAAACCTTGCAGGAATGCTCAGGGTTTTGAACCCAGATCCTTAGAAAAACCCCCATGCATTGGTACAAGTAGATGGGGCGACACAAGAGGGAGGTCATGGGACTTCTTGAATTAGCATCACCAGACAACCACAAATGTGTCTCTGCGCTCAGGATTTGTGGCTTGACTGGCTTAACTGACATGTGTAGAGCCTGCCTGCTCAGTGGTATCTGCCACCAGATACCACGATCTGTGTGTCATGGAAGAAAATATCCCTGTGTATGTAATTGTCCTTCCCTCTGACCACCTGGAGAATGTGCAGCCACAAGTACCAGCTGAAGTAGGGAGGACCTTCAAAGTGCCTTCCTTGTTGAAGTGAATGTGAATGATGTTATCAACCTCAATAAGAGCAGAAGCGGACCCAAAGCAACTGGCATTCAAAGCAGTGGGAACCCCCCCCCCCCCCCATGTATGTGTTTTGGGGAGGGGGTGGTGTCAAGAGGACATCTTGAGTTAATTTCAGATTTGCTTTTAAGACTACAGCTGGGTAGAAACACTCCTTTGTCAGGGAACTGTACTTAAATTAACCTGCGATTGTACCAGCAGATGTAAAATGGAAGCAAATGTATTATACATCACTGTCTTGGACATTAGTTCTGAAACCGCCAGTGATCACACTCCACTTCAAAGAGACCCTCTACTAGGGGCTTGGCTGGGAAGATAAAGCCCTGGCTATTTACCTTCTGACCTTGGTTCAAGACTAAATTGAGAATCTAAATGAAAGTAGTTTGGTGGTCTCAGCTCAATCCCTGGTAGACAGTTGTCCGTATCACAAAAGCACCATCCCTAGTTTAACACAATTTGGCACAGCCGGTCTTCTGTGTTCAGGAGAGACCCTGGGCTAAATTAACACAGAGACTAAATTACATCTCATATGCCATCGTAGAGATGGCAGTCTTCGAAATGGTGCCTTAGAATAGCAGCCTGTGTGGACGCTCTCCAAACTGGCTTCTGGATAAAGAAATCTGTTTTCAGAGCTGCCACTTTCAAGCCTATTGCTTCAGCCAAAAATGAAAATAAAAGCAAATCACAACACAGGCTTTTTAGGAACTCATACTTAGAACAAGGATGATGATCTTGGAGAGATTAAAATACACGTTCTAAGCATTTACCAAAATAGCTGAAATTCTGCAGATTATTTTCTCTTATTAAAACATCTCAGGAGCCATGACCATAAATTGCAGCAATTAAAAGTATTTTTAAATTATTATTATTATTACTGATTAGAAAATCCAAAGGAAGAGATACTGCCATAGAAATGTTTGAGAAGGCATTTGATAAACATAACATATTCATCATTTACTCGTATCTATCTAATCGATCAGATAGATTCAGTGCCTGATACTGTAAACAGCTATAGTCATATTTAAATAGGAGCTATCGAAATGTTTACATTCAAACATACCTGTAAATATTGTCAGGACGTGATTATCCAGTGCAGGATAATATATGATGGATATAGTGATGTAGATAGCATGCCATAAATATACAATTTATAGCCTGCGTGTAGGCGCTGTGTTATGAAAGGTGCAGAAGCTCTAAGTGGAAGCCCCGCAAATCAATAACGAGGCCGCTCCAACAAGCGAGAGCGAAGCCTGAATACAATGCAGGAAAACAATGTCATATACTCAGTTATACTCTAATTGTGAAATGTCTTTTCGAGCAAGCCGAGAGGACAGATGGTGTAGCGGTTTCCATGCTAGCCTCTGACTCCTGCTCACTTTCTGGCTCTTCCTTACTCTTTATGTCTGACTTTGGTCACGTTGCTTCGGCTGGATCTTAGTGTTTTTCAGTGCTTTGGGGTGGCGGAAAATAAGTAAGTGTTGCTATTAGAGAGTCCAGATGAATATGGGAAGTAGTCTGACAATCATCATGATAAATACGCTCTACGCCTGTCAGCCTCAAAAAGCTCTATAAATGTTTCACTTACTTCTTATGGTGCCACTGAGAAGCCAGAGGTATCACCACACACACACACACTATGCCTGGGGAAACTGAGGCACGAGGCCGTATTAGTGATTTTCAGAAAGTCACACGTGGAGGCAGCAGTAAAGCAATTAACTGTATTTTGAAATTATTATTATTACTTATTAGAAAAAAAAACCAAACCAACTTATTAGCAAATCCTTCTTCTCCTCACCCCAGAAACACCATGGAAAAAGGAGGGAAAAAATCTCCAGTGGTACAAGGACTGAGGCAGCTGGTGTACTTAATCTGACAAGGTCAGGATCAGGATGTAGTAGGGGATATTGGTAAACTGCTGCGCATGAAAAGATGATACAAATCTATCAGGCAGTGATAAAAACAAGTCTTTTCTAAAATCAGGCCCTACACACAAAATAAACCTCATGTGCTCAGGTGCTGCAAACCCTTACACATGTGGGCAGCTTTTTGAGCCAAGACTATTCAAAGGCTTTTTTTGCCTCTCAAAAGCATAAATTTCTGCAAGACTGGGAGCCCAGCTTGCAACAGAAGTGTTTTTCATGCTACTGGAGGAAAGACCTTGCTCCAAATCCCACCAAAGGTGGCAGGAGGGCTCCCATGCCAGGGCTTTGGAGCAGACCCTGCTTGGTAGAGAAGCATCACATATTACATACCCAATTCTTAAAACTGGGTGGCTCAAATACATCTTGTGGGCCAGAGATGTGGCGGCAGAGGTATTTTACTTTGCACGCCCGAGAGGAATCAAAATGGTCACAAAATGTAATTTCTGTGCGTGGGGTTGACTTCGCGTAGCAGGACGTGCGTGTCCGGAGGCAAGGGGTTTTTTTTTTTGTGTTTTATTTTGCTAGAAAAATGGTTCCAGTGCACCCCGCGCTGGTCCCCATATGCCGTTCTAGACTGGTCTGTCATAAAAATCCCCCCCTCGCGCTCACAGAAACAGTGACCCCACAGAAACATATGCTCCCCAGACAGTCCCAGACTTTACGGCATAATAAGTGCGTGTGGGGAGATGCTGTGCCCTGCTGCTTCTAAATGCCTCGGCTGGCTGGGAGGATGCTCAGCGCCGGGCAGGATTGGGCCTTTTTGTACACATGGTGCTTTCACTGACATCAGTGAGGGTTCGGAGCTTGAATCCAAAGACATACATGGGGCTGGCAGGAGGCCGGGGCAGGGGTCTAATCTCCCCTGACTGTGCATGTGAAACCGCTATTAATCTTAATGGGAGTGCCACACACTCATCAAGGGAAGAATAGATGAAAGGGAGAATCACAATAGATCATTAGATTAAGCAAATAAATATAAATGAATATTCGTTTGGCCTTTAAAAAATATTTTCGTGGATGATAATGCAAATATTAGGAACGTTCTTTCAAATCTAAAGCCCCCTCAGAACATCTCCTTCCTTTGGTGAGTAAGTGAGGAGTAATAGTGAAATAACACTCGCCCGTACACCTCTCTTGGGGTGTTTGAGATGACCCAGCTTGTGAGAAGTGTTCCTAACACACCATGGAAATAAATCTGTTTTGTTTCTGCCCGCATTCTGTATTTTAAAAAGATGTTATTCCTCTTTATACCCTGCGCATTTTTCCCTGCCCCATGGAAAAAGGATGATAGGAGCCTTCCTCCAGTTTGTGTTATGGAAAGAAAGCTGAGCCCCACACGAGGAGCAGTTCTGGAGAACGAGGAGGAGGAGGAGGAGGCAGAGGGAGGTCTGGATGCGCAGCAGCCGAGCAGTGCTCCT
>WTSP01006941.1:91540-103426 GCA_025331215.1 Actenoides lindsayi | reverse complement strand
GAGAGAGAGGCTGGCCGCGTGGCGAGGCGGAGACGCCGGACCCGCGCGGTGCTTGCCACTCTGGCCCCCCCCCAAACACACCTACCAGTGGGGGGGGGGGGGGGGGGGGGGGGGGTGGGCTCCTCCGAATGACCTCCATCATAGGGCAAACTGGGAATTTCCTCCCAGTTATCACTGGTCCTCTGGAATACAAAATGGGAGTGGGGGACCTTTGCCTGTGCTCCGGCCTCTCCGAAACGACGTTAAGCACATAAATCAATACAAGAGGGTTTGCAGCACCAAAGAGTGGCCTGATCCTGCATCTGGGTCTCTGGGATGGAGGCAGAAAGGAGCTGACTGCAGGCCTGGAGGGAATTGGGAATATTGTCCTGCGGGGACGTTGAATCTATTTGCTTCTAAATCCACCAAAGAAGAGCAGGTCTCATTTCAAACGCTGATATCCAGAAAGCAGCATGCAGGTTTTATTAAATTTCCATGTCCTTAAAACTCGGTGGAAGGGCGGGAGCAGAAGTCCATTTCTAACCTTTCACAAATGCACTGATATTAAGAAGTTAGCCTCTATAGGCTGTATCACGCTACCATTTTTTTAAGCAAAAATCAATGAAGAACCCTGCCTAAAATCAATGGGATAATTTGCCACATTAGTATTGCTTTCAAGCTAACTCACAGCAGTCTAACAGCGCTTATTTTTGTTAAAGACAACAACATTTTTTTTTTCCCAAGCGATGCTTATAAGTCTTTTCCTTTCTTCTCATGTTATGGCACAGGACAAATACGATCTTTACTGGCGCGGAGGAAAGAAATCTCATGCAAAAATTTTAATGAATGAAAATGCTCTCCTGTGAGAAATGCTTTCCCATTAGGATCCTGTACGATGAAGTGCAATGACTCTCTGCTGTGAATAATTTTCGCCTGGTCTCTCGTCTCTTCCAAATTATTTACTACGTGCAAAGTCAGCCAGAATTCAGAAGAAATTGGGCTCTTCATGACGTAACGGGAGATGTGTGGGAACAAAAGGGCATTCCTTTATCCTTGCCTGCAACCCGAGCTCAGCGGCTTTGAAAGCTTCTCAAGTCTTCCACCAAACTCCTACCCCCTCTTTTCTTTTTTGATTCTTCTATTTTGTTGTTGTTGTGGTGGTGGTTGTGGTTGTTGTTGTTGTTTTCTCCCTCCTTCTGAAAAGTAATTAATATAATCTCATCAGTGGCTCTTACGCAACTGCTCACCTCAGCTTCTCTCTTAGGGTAAAAGCGGTCGTCCGGGGAAGCCAGCAGAGCCGCCCCGAACCACCACCGCTCCCCCTGCCCTGGGTATGGCTTTGGAGGATGTTTTTAAAGGCAGATCAAGTTGTAAATGGCAGGGATTTCTTCCAACGGCCCTTGTCAGGCTGGCAGACCCTGGATTTACGCCCGTCCTCACCGTCCTGCGTGGGGCTGGATCTTGGCGGCTGCCCTGAATAGGGCTTTTGCAGGAGACGGGATTACTCACACGAGTAACAGCTTGCGGGGATTTGGCCTCCCCTTCCTGCTCGAAACGCATGATTTTTTTTTAAGCATAATTAATTAAAGTGGTGCTATAAGCAATGGCTATCCGGATGCAGCCTCCAGCACTTCTTACGTTGCACGGGTAAAATAATACGTCCCGGTTAATTTGAGGGGAGGGTTTGTGGCTGCTTTTGAATGTCCCTAACGAGGGCTGGGCACACTGGAAAAAAAAATAAATGGAGGGGCTGTGCAAGAAGAAATTCAGGTTTCCTGCAGACTCCTTCAGCTGGGGAGGATGACGTGGGGAATTCCCTCATCTTCTGGTGTGGCATTAAAGGACGTGATAGGGAGCTGGTGTAATCCGTGTCCGTAAATGCAATAGTCAGTGAGGGAAATTGCCACAGTACACACAGAAATTCAGCCTTCACTCACCAGAAGGAACAGCTGGGAAGAGTTTCAAAACTTTTCCTCCTCCCCTCCCATCTCTGTAGTATGTTTTTTTTTATTTTTTTTTTCAATATGGGCAGGAAACAAAAGAAATAAACCAACCTGACAACTTCGTGCGTTGTCTTGTGACTATTAAAAAAAAAAAAAAAAAGCAAAAAAAAAAAAAAAGCCTGTGAAGTATCACTGCTATGTTTTAGTCTAATGCTACTTCTATCTTTTATCCTTTTTAATTAGAAGGCAAATTCTCAGACCGCCAGGCCTAATCCCTACACAGTGGAACAAAGCCCAGCAAAGTCTTTGAACACTGCCCAGCCAGGCAGCACAAACCCTAGTAACTGTTGGCAGTAGGGCTAGGACTCTGACCCTCATCTTAGCCATTCTCTTCCAGCCCCTGATGCTCCCTGCCCTTCGAAACCTTGTCTGTTGTTCTTCTGTTTGGACTGAAAAGACAAAAGGGGAAACAATGTGGGAAACCTAGAGGATTGGCTAGGTGGGATGCGGGGGAGCTGGTGACGGATAGGAGAAAGTAAATGGAGTTTCACGGGAATGGACACAGTGGGGAGAATTGGATCACCAGATTATGTCTTTAGGTTCAAGAAATTTCTTCATCCCTCACTAAATCTTTTCATGGACAATGCCACTTTTAAACAATTGTTGCATTTCCAATTACTACAGGAGTGTTCAAACAAATGGCAAAAACCCTTAATGAAAAGTTTGCTCATATTTTAAACTTTGGAGATCAAAATCCATAAAACAAATAGCTTTTACATGAATTTTGCTCAGACACTTACATCTCCAAATTATTTACACTTGTGATATTTCCAGTTGAGAGCATAATTTGTGCCTAGTCAAGCAAAACACACAAATACATATAGATACACGAATTTCCAGAGCTAGCGGGAGCACCGCAGAATAAACATTTTGACTAAGACAGGCTCACGTCAAGCAAGCCGATATTAAAAATCTCTGCCTGCTTTCTATTATTTTGGCTAACTACAAATCATTAAGTGAGAAAACAGCAGATGTGGCTACGAGCACTCAAATATCTCCCAAACTGTGTCTACGCACCTCGACAGAAAAGCCTGAATTACCGTTGCGTGCAGGGATGCTGCGTATGGTGATGTGATTATTTCGATATACATGTATTAGACTTGTCCACTATACTGCAGGAGGTAAATTTAAAAGAAAAACTAGCAGAAAAAAAATAGCTCAACCCCCACCGAAACATGGGATTTTGGACAATTTTGCTTTCCCTTTAAAAATTTGAAGTAGGGCTTGGCTTTCCTCCAGCTGATGTAAAATGGGATATCTCCCTAATTTACACCATGGAGGAGCTGGCCCTTTTCCTTTTTTTTTTTTTTGTTGTTTTGGGTTTTTTTAAATTTTTTTTTAGCATTTTGGAGTAGGGTTTACAATGGACAGTTTTTGATTGCGAAAAGACTAAGTCCGTTTAGGGAAAAAGGGCATAAGCTCCTCAGATATTTAGGCACTTTTAAAGACATTTACCCTAAATCCTTACACTCATAGGCACTCACTTTTGAAGGCTAAAGTGGCGGTGTGTTTTTAAAGCAATTTAGTTAAACCAGTGCAAAACTCTTTGTGGACATCATAAATCAATTTAAACCTGGCTTATGCCTATTTAGCTTAGTTTAGCTACTAAGTGTCTTAAGCTAAATTGATAAGCCATTTTTAAACCCATTTAAGAATGTCTACACAGGGCTTTGTGCCAGTGAACTTAAATCAATTGAAAACCAATTTTAGCTGGTACCATTTTGAGTGTAGACAAGATTAGGAATCTTGAATGGGAACGTGTGCTGATCCTGTGTTTTCCTTATAACACCTCTGATTCCCAGCACACGGGGCTGGGACCCTAAGTGGCGTGACTGATTTTGTGCTATGACTGTTGTGTGTGGTGTAGCATTGTTTTGGCCATGCCGTAATCGTGGCATTGAGCCGCTTTAACTCATATTGGCCTAGTGGCAACAATTAAAGGCTTTGGCTTTTGCTTGACAAAATGTTTGTCACAGCCTTTCACTTGTAGGGCTTTGGTTCTACTGGAGGGTGTAGAAGATGCAGAGGGATCAATGCTCTGTTGTAAGGTCACCACAAGGACCTCCTGCCAAAGAGGTTTACTGCTTGCATGGACCAGGAGCTGCAGGCATGGGCCCTTGTATAGGCAGAAGTGCCTCTACAAGCAGTTTGGTGGGAAGGTAAGGGTAGGTATTTCCTTTGGAGTGACACAAGTTAGGATCTTGCCTTGCAAACAACACCTTGGCCTGGAGGATCTGGGTAGGAGACACCCCTGTGTGCAGGTCAGCGCAGAAACAGAAACAAGAGGGTGCTTGAGTCACCGTGGCTTGAATGCTGCAGGTTTCCTCTGCTTTGGGGCATCCCAAATAGGCATGGAGATGGAGAAAGGTCTTTTTGTTCTCCTGGGAAAACTGCTTGGGGATGCTTTCCCTAAAATGGTACCAAAAGGCCACACAACTATGTGGGTGGTGGACACAATGGCTCTCTCAACTTGGTCCCGTTCTCACCTCGTGTGTGCAGGGCACCTAGATGACTGCAGGCACCCATGGAAAAGGTGCATCAGAAGACAGACACCCTTTTCTCCATCAGTGTCCCCTGTATGGATCACCATATGCAGGGCTAGACCTGAATTCAGGCAGCTATGAAAGCATGGGCAGCTTTTAAGCTTGTGTGTGACCTGACACACAGGACCTTGACTTCAATAATTAAATATAAGCGTGCCCTTAAATACCTTCCTGAACTGAATCCAGCTGAGCTTCTGCTCTTTAAAATGAACGTTGCACGCTCAGCCAAGGGAGACCTCGGTACAAAACGCAGTTGCTATCGTGCATGTGCTCAAAAGCCTCCAGTTCATCTCCTCTGGGAATGGGAACTCGGTACCACTGGCTGAGGATGGACAGCATAAAGTGGTTTTGGGTTGAATGGCTGTGGCCGTAAGGATGTTGGGTGGGTGGGTTGTGCTCCATCACTGCAGTGTGGGCAGCTGTGTCCCTGTTGGACATCACCGAGTCCCTGTTACTGTCAGGTGGTAAGAGGGATTTTTTTATTAAAACCTAATCAAAGCCTGTGGTGGTTTTGTGCCTGTCGCCAAATGGATTTTTTTAATTTATTTTTTTTTTCCTCCCTAATGAATCGACCAATTTAAGAAAAAAAATCCTGCAAATTCTGACCAAATTCCAACCAGATTTAAACTCATGAAAAGAATTACCGCTTGTCCTACACTGGCATGTTTTGTTCACTGCAGGTGGTGCTTTCTTGCTGTAAACAGGGTCTGTCACGTTGTCATCATGTGTTTGGTTTCTGCATCGGTATAAACGAGCTGTTTACCCAAATGAAGGAGGAGCAAATGAATAGAGACGTTTCCAGTTTCCTTCATTAAAATAAATAAATAAATAAAAATTAATCCTAAATGGTGGATAAAACTGATGTGATCTCCTGTAATGTGTAACTTTTTGCTTTCCATCACTATATCCGAGGCAATTATATTCCATCCTTCCTCATTTCCTCAGCATGAAACTACGCTTCTGCCACTGTCCATGTATGCATGGTGGAGAGAAGCTGCAAGTCCTACTTGTAATCTAACCGTGCACAAATTTCCAAGTGTTTTTCCGTGCCATTAATCTTAATATTGAGTGCTCTAATCTGTTTATAGCGCACAATACACGCTACCCCCTGATAAAAATCTTTTATACATGTCTGGGCAAACAGCATGAATAAATAATGGCCCATTTCCATACTGAAAAACAAACAGGCTACTGTAAATTTATTTTTATTTCCAGCCTCTCTGCAGCCCCTCTTCGGGTGGAGCCTCCTTGCCCTGGAGTGAAAAGGATCAAAGATAACATTCTTCTCTGTCTGGGTGTACTTTGTGGACCTGCCTCCCAACCGCGGGATGAAAGGAACTTGCTAAACTGTTGCCATTTTGCAACATCTGCTATAATTCCCCTAAATCCAGATTTGTCTGACACAGAGAGCTCCTGTTCTTACATCATTGCCATGTGACAGTATAACACCAGTCACATCAAGCTTGAGGATTCCAGCTCCGGGCAATGATAATATGAAGAAAACCTTTTTTGCCTAGGGCAAAACACTTGTAGCAAAGTATTATTCATCTGGCCAATTTAAATCTTCTCTCAAAAAGGTACCCAGAAACATATGCAGCGTGCCTTTGTAAAAGGCTTGAGCTGCTCATAGGCAAATGACCTGAACCAAGAGTACAAAACCCAATGTCCTAATTAATTACTGCTAAGCAGCTCTGATACATAGAAAAGAAATGCTGGTCCTAATCCTTAACCCTGTCCTACATTCTTAAAATAGCCAAAATATTGCTGACAGCTAGGAAAACAAAATTGCCTCTGATTTAAAGGTTTTGGACCCTGGCTTCAAAATAAGATCAGAATAAAATATTTGAAAAGAGTGATGTTGGAAAAGTTGTGCTGGAGCATATAGTCTGGCTCCACAGTGTCGTGGTCCCTGTTTTGGGATGGAAATAGTGTCGGGAAAGCAAAGCCCAGCTAAAGCCTCTCTGGGTCCTTGTGTCCCCCTTTGCTCTGCAGACCTGCAAGTTTCAGCTCTGCAGCTCCAGGTTGTTTCTCTTCATGAGCACATGTTGTCTGAACACTACCCTCCATTTCTAACTGAGGAAAATAACATCAAAATATGTAAAGGCAAAGCCATTAGCGCCTCGCTTACTGAAGCAGACGCTTGGAGCATTTATTGGGACATAATCCTTCAGTTTGCAGGCAATGATGTTGAAAACTAGATTCAGTGTCGACTAATGACAGCCCCATTTTCTTACCAGTTTTCTGGGTATAGCAGCTTGGTCTGACAGTGGGGAAATCCACATTTTACTGGATGTGGTAATTATGTGTCTCATGATGGAGCTGGTCAGTGTTGAGTGGAAAAGTGGTTGTTTTGTAGGTTGGGAAGGCAGGAGGAATCCATTTTAGAAAAGAAACAGAACATCAGCTAGAGGGAAAGGATTGCTTGCATTTTCCTTCAGAAATGTCACTGCTTTCAGACAAGGAGATAACCACATCCAATATAAGTATCCTTGTGGTGATTTCAGGTTTATGTCTCAGACACCCATTCAGTGCCCATTTTTGTGACCATCTCACTGTTTCCACGTTTATTTTCATATCTCAGCAAGGCAGGAAAACCCTATTATCTTTATTCTCATGAGAGGAAGGGATGGTAAGAGACTTACCTAAGATCATGCAGGAGGCCTTTGCCACTGCAAGAAGTAGGACCCGTGCTCCATATGTCCTTAGGCACAGCCATAGCTCTGGAAACAAACGTATCACATAACCATGGCTCTGTTTAGCAAAGGACCTTCCATGAGGCTTAATTCCCTGGTAAGAATAATGCAAAGCTAGTGTAGACTATATACTGAGTTCAAAGGAGTCTTTCTACTTGGCCGTATTATATTTCTTTCTCTGTCTCAGTGATGATTTGGGATTGAGGCATCTTTTTAGCCAAGAAGCACCAGTGTCAGGCACTCAGTTCTCCTTGGTGCTGTCCTGAACTGGCTCACAGCAAACATTTGAATATGGTCATTTTGTTGTTGGTACTCAGGGATGGAAACCCATGAATTAAGGCTGCATCTTCTATTGCATCAAGGTATGAATTTCCCATTAAGAGAAAGCAAAACCTTTTCCTTAGGTGCAGCTCCACTCCCCACATATGGTCTAATCTTGCAAACTGGGCTGTGATCCATTGACCAGCATTTGTGAAGTGACTCTGTGACTTCTCGTGCAGGATCCAGTTAGCTGAAATTGGGCTCTGAATTTTTTCTCTGACAACCAGGACAGAGGTCTCCAGTGGGCTTGTTCTTTGGGGAGACCCCCGAACCATTTGCCCGTGAGTGTTTTCCTTCTGCCTGTGCCATCTTCCTGCAGGGTCTCATGAAAGCTTTGAGTTCATTGTCAGTAAGGATGTGTCAGCAGTCCTTTGCCACTTTGCTATTATGAACTTAATGCTTAAGAGATGTTCTCAGTGATGACACACAGCTTAGTGATGACATTGAGTGCATAAGTGCTGGCTCAGAGAGATGCAACACCTCCACTTTGGGGGTAATTCCCCTGCCTGGTTTTGGTTTTCATACTGTGCAGAGCACTGACTTCTGTTTCTGCAGGTACATTTCAGGGGTCAAGTGACTGCAGATGCTATGAAGTTCAGTGAGACCCAGCTTCTCCTTGCCCAATGAGACTCCTAAATGAGAGATGTAATCATAGCTGGCAGTTTCTTGGAGAAAGCCACTGCCACACTCCAGGACACCCACCCCAGACTGGAAGGTCCTTTCCATCAAGGGTTGGCAAAGCCTGCAAATTTAAAAGGAATAAGCGCAGCTTGGCACAGGGGCACAGCATCCCCCTGCAAGCCAAGGTGACCAAGCCTGGCCACCTCCACTCCCTCCTGAGGGTCTCACGTTGCAACAGTGATCATCCAACTCCACAAGCAATAAATTACAGTGAGTATAATGAAGTATTGAATGTCCTCTACAGACATCCTTTGGGCCCAGGGAACCCAGAGATGTTGGGACATTGTCATCCCTTGTCCATTCCTGGAGATCACCCTTATTCTGATCATCTGCTTCATTGAAAATACCAATGCCTGGTTTCCATAGGGTTTTCAGAACCAAACCCCTCCACAAAGGAGTGCAATAAGTAGCTGACTTTGTTAATCTGGGGATGTAGGTTGATAGGTCTCCAAGGATTCCTTCCCATGGCTCTGCAGGTCACTGGGATTTCCAGCATCCCTGTCCTGGATGACTGTCTGTGGCTAGAGCCCCCATTCAACAGCTTATTAAAGAGGGTATTTTTATTTTCAAAGGAGTTACATGTTATCAATGAAAGTGCTTGCTTCTATAACCCAGATAATTACAATCAGTATTTCTCTACTTATCGTTAGCATTATTTTTTAATTATTTGCAGGGAAATAGAAGTGGTGTCTGCAGTCCTACTCATTTCCTAGACAAACATTCCTGTTAAACCCACATCCCCCGGTTTTAACTTCTTTTTTTTTTTTTTTTTTTCTTTTCTCAAAGCACTCTTGCGATCTTCCTAAATTTGGCTGTGCCACCATTTCATTTTGCTAATACCCCTTGAAACTGTTAACACTTTTTCCTGAATACTTTCCTAGTGGATACGAAGCAAAAAGGAAGAAAGGCTACTGTCAAATTGATTAAGTGAAAGCTCATTAGAGAAAGTAACAAGAGGTAAAATCTGCATATGCATTGCAGAAATGTGTCTGATCTTGCTAAGTTGTGAAAAGACAAAATAAGCTCAAACCTCCTTGTGCTGTAAGTAGTTTGGGGGAGATGGGGGTTGGGGATGGGAAGGGCTCCCAAACTGTGTTACATTAACTATTCCTCCTTAGAAATACACTGTAGAGCAGCCCCTGCTAACACCACTTCAGTGAAGGGTTTGCCAGTGTTTTAATGACGAAGCCTGATTTATAGGGGTTTGTGCCTGTGTGGTAAAAATTTGCTCTTCCTTGAACCCTGGCAAACAAGACCACAACACAAAACCTCTGAACAAAAATCCAACAAAACCATTTAAATGTTGGTTCCTTAAAAAATAATAAAAACTTAAAGTCAGTGGTAATTACTGTGTGTGTTCTCAGAGCTGAAAAACACCTATTTCCCTTCTTTTTTTTTTTTTTTCTTTTTTTTCTTTTTTTTTGTTTTTTCCAAGTAGAGTTAGGTAATTTGTTGGCCTAAGATATGGAAGATGTCACTTTGGTTTTAACAAGCTAACTGGTCAAGTTATGGATGTCTGAAAACGAGCCCAGTGAGCTCATCCTGGAGACACATAGAGGAACGGGCATGAGCTGGGAATGTTCTCTGCTGGGAGCACCTCAGGTCAGATTCAAGACTGTGAGCATGTTCCTGAGTGTTTTACCACAGCTGTTCAACACACCATGCTCTGGAGCCAGGTTGCTGCAAGGTCTGCAGATGAATTTAATCTTTCCCCTGTAGTTTGTCCCCCCATGACTGGGAATGTCTGGCTACTTATGGGGATGCTTCAGTCCAATGCATCATTTTGGGGAGTCTTTCCCAGCTCAGCTGAGCCCTCAGCCCTTGTCAGAGGCTCAAACTGAGTACCCTGTGATGGCTGCTGCTTAAACTGATTTAAATTTCTGAAAATATAGATAGAAATTTGAATTTGACTTTGAATATAGGCTGCACATCTCCTTCCACAGGCTTCTTTGTGAGAGGCGGAAGGGGCCAACACCTAACCCTTGCTGCTAAAGGTGTTATTAATACCTTAAATATCTTTCCTCTTAAACTCCTCTAGCAGATTTTATTTCTTCTACCTCTAAAAAAAAAAAAAATTCCAATTAAAAGAGGAGAAAGAAGAGGAATACCAAAATACCAAGCTAAAGTAACGTGATAACTTTGACCTTAATCCATAAAAGACAGATATTTTACGGTTCAGGCTAAAACTCAAGGCTGACATCTAACCTGACACAAATATGCCGTTGCATGTAAGAGTCCTTGTTAAAAAAAAAAAATGCTGGGAATCTGCAGGCATAAGTCTGACAGCGCTAATTTAGACAGGAAAAAGTATCTGTTTGGGAGGTAGACCACACATCTGAAAGTTATGAAAGGAAACGCCAGTAATAACCATCTATGGCAGAGCACGTTCCTTGGAATGTGGAAATTACTGTATTACAAGAAAGCTGTTGTTTCCACCAGGGTGTTTTGTAGCCTGGCTCATAATATTATGTATTTCAGCAGATCCTTGTAATTACAAATTTAAGTCTTAAATCCTCGGCTTTTCTTTATGTTCTTAAAGTACCCCTATAGGTATCCTCACTCCAAGCTTAAATCAGACCCAAAATACAAGGTGAAATGGGGCTGGTTGAATTCCTGCACTTTATAATGATATTTTTATTAAGCTAGTTTTGAAGAGAAATGTTGAGCCGAGCGTTTCATTTAAATCCAATGGTACCTCCAAAGCACTCTGGAATTGTTTAATTAAAACCAAGGTGAGCATTAATAAGAAAGGATATCATTTTGTCATTTATATATAATTTCTTTATTTTGTTTGAGGAATAAGAAATGAAGAAAGCCCCCAAAAATATAAAGAGAAGGAAGGACCAGTAAGCCTGATAATAGCCCTCCATGGAGAAGAAATAAGTATACAACAGAAGAAAAGCACAGTGAGGAACATAATGTTAGTAAAACACTCTTAATGCTACACAAGCTGTAGAAAATGCTACTTTGCATTTGGGCTGCAGCATCGTTAACTGTGAGCAATTGAGTAAAGAGTGCACCTTTTAAACTAATTCCATGGGCTGGAGACATAGCCACATCCAGAAGCCTACCTCATTAATATGCTATAGTGGTCAAATAGGAGATTAATAGCAAAGTCACCTGCTAAACCTACAAGGAACCTGTTGATTAACAATAAGCTCCAAAAATAAGATACCAGCCTGCAAAGCAAAATCGAGTCCAAGGGCAACAAGTGCTTCTGTAATTTATTCCTTCTTTACACAAGGGCATAAAGCTTCCTTTATAACCGTGTTTTCAAGGCCCTGCTGTGAGCTGTAGGTGTGAGCTTTTCAGCTGATTTATTAATTTTAGTTTCAATCAAAGTGTCACCTGCAGACACAAAAATGTAGGCCTTGCCACAGAAAATACAGTGAAAAAAAAACCCAACATAAAACAAAACAAAAAAAAAAAGGAGGAAAAAAACCCCCACAAACCAACAAAAAGAACACAAACCAGAAAAGGGGGAAAGAGAAGGAAAGGAGAAAAAGAGAAAGACCAAAGGTTTTATTCTGAGAAACTCTGCCAGTAATTTATCTATCTATCTATCTATCTATCTATCTATCTATCTATCTATCTATCTATCTATTTATTTTCCACACAAACACCGGCTGGCCTATTCTTCACAAAGCCTAAATAATTCCCAGCCAC
>WTSP01006941.1:70320-91440 GCA_025331215.1 Actenoides lindsayi | reverse complement strand
CCACACAAACACCGGCTGGCCTATCCTTCACAAAGCCTAAATAATTCCCAGCCACATAATTAAAAAAAAAAAAAAAATTTAAAAAAAAAAATAATTCCGAAATGAAACATTTTTGTCATACTTCGAAAGTCAGCCCCAGACCCGGGAAATGGCGCTAACCCGGCGGCTGCCAAAACAATCAGGCCCTGTTGTCAGTAGGGGACATTCTCCCCAACCAACCGCCTGAACAACAAGTCCACTGAGCAAAATGTGCAAAAAATTCTCAATTAGTTGTCTTTATTTAGTGAACACTATGGGGTCCTCAACGGCGCTATAGAATTATGGCAGGAAAGCTGAGCTCTTCAGTGGCTTATTAGCATTCTCCGAGGGTTGGAGTGTTGCTGGTAGCAGACTGGTGCCTCCAAGAGCTAGTGGTGGGACCCCGGCACTCCATCGGTTTTGTCCTTTTGTCCTTCCCAGCCAGCAGGAAGTACAGCCCCATGTCAGGGGTATTCTGGGATACCTTCGTCTCATTCACCGCTGGCAGGACCGGCAGCGCCTGTGCCTTTGTCACCGGCCATGAACATCCTTCTCGTCTGGGAAGAAAAAGCTCTGGGTTTGCTACTTAAAAAAAAACAACCCAATGTGTTTAGAAAGCGGGTTTTCTCCTTCCTCCCTCCTCTCCCCACCAGCTTTTCCAAATGAACATCGTCGTCGATGGGCTGGGGTCGAAGAAGCTAAATGTTATGCTGCTGTCCTATTAAATTACATCAGATGTTATCGTCGCCCCGTTTCGACGTTAGACCAAAAGAAGGCAAATAGGGGTAAATAGAAGTATCTCCCCGTCCAATTCTTATCTTAATTTAAATGTAAAGTTAATTTATTTTTTTTTTTAATAAAAGAAGGGGGAAGGGAAAGCTGGGTAGCAAGTGCTAGAAATGTCTTTTCTGAGAAAGAGGGTATTTGCTGCTTTAGGGAAAACACTATCATTGACTAAATTAACAAGTTGTCTTATCAACTGCCATAAGCCTTGAAGTCTAATTAATTTAGTACTGATCAATAGCCTTGAATGAAGCATTGATTTCTGCAGCTTTCCAGGGCTGCAACACAAATACATTCTCTGCTCCATGCACACTTCTCTCATAGGAACCATGCATTTGTGCTCTTAACATTTATTTCCTCCTCTTCAATGTCCAGCAAGTAAGTTAGGAATCCATTTCCATAGGAGAGCTGATTTTTAAAATTATTTTGAAGAAAGTTGCATGACAGAGAGTCCTAGGAAATGTACTTTTCTCTCTTCATCTAGTTAGATTCTGCTATAAAAATCCCTGTCTAAGAGGAAAAGGATTCAGTAGCAGATCACGAAATGGTGTAAAGCTTGGCAAGACTATAGAGAAATCAATGGGTCTTTCTTCATTCACACCCACCAAAGGATTGACTTCTTAAATACGTATGATGGGTTGAGCAGTAGGATCCCTGCTCTGTTCTCAAGATAGAGACCTACGGCTCTCTGAGTAGCATGTTTAAAAAGTTGCAGCACCAGCCCAGACCAAGGAGCCCTCCGCAGTCATTAGAGTAAGAGCAAAGTCTCTAAACACTGATGGATGAACCTTAAATTAAAATTCCTCAACTGGTGTGGGCATATTCAAGCTGCCATCAACAGATGGGTCACAGCAGCCCATGGAAAACATGGTCCTCAACACTTCCATGAGGGCAAGTGAGACTTAGAGGACAGTGGCTTAAATCTCTTGGGAAGGAAAAGCAGACACCAAAGCACTGTATAGTGTCGACGAAGAGTCTCAGGATCCCCATCATGTTGGCAATGGCTTCACGTCTAAAGTGGTGTGTCCATACTGTTCAAGATGTGCAAAACCACTGACTCAAGTCCCTGCTGATGGAGGAGGCATCATCAGCTGTGACTCTTTTGTGCCATCCTTGCCCAGGGGGGCTGTGGGCTGGTCTGCCCCAGGGAAATGGGCTCTTTATTTGTGTCTGCCAACCTGGGAGAGAGCATCCCATCTGGCAGGATGAAATCTTGGGGTTAAATTCAGCCCTGGGCTACGTCCCTGCAAGACCCGCTGCTGACAGTGCTCTGCCTTTGGCACCACAGCCCAAAGCCAGAGCGTGAGGCTTCCTCGGTTTGTCAAAACCACTCATGCCCAAATCTGCCAGGACAAAATGAGGAGAAAAGCTGAATTTGGAAGGCGGAGTTGCCCCTGTTCCATCTGCCGGGAAGCGCTTTGACAGCCCCAGCAGCTCTGCTGTGGTGTAAGAGGGATCAGAATCAGGCCCTAAATGCTTACAAATTAGCTTAAACTCCAAACCCGTGCTAGCAGGAGGAGTCAAGCCTTGTGACAGGTCTCCTCCAAACCCTTTGCCTCCACCACCCTGCCTGGATGAGGCACATCACACACTTTCTTTGTTCCACGCGTTCTCCTAGGGAAAAAGCTGCACGAAACAGATTCCCGTGTAAAAAAGGGGAAAAAAACCCAAAACAGTAACAGTAGTAAAAATTTGAAACCACAGAAAAATTACATTTTACCTTTACAAAATCTGACCCTTCTAACTTGAGGTTTAAAAAAAGCCAACAGCCCACAACCAAAAAAAAACCCCACCACAAAAGTCCCTCTCCTAGTCTGTTTGGGGGCCTCCATGAGTTTCCATAGCACTTTACAAAAGATCTTTATTGAAGAAAAGATTGGACAAACTTTCCTTATATGTGTGGCCCTAGTCTTTAATTGCCCCTGTCTTCTTTACCAAGGCCTTATTCCTATGTAAATACCCTTGCATAATGTTACAGGCTATTGTCAGGCCAGCGCCAGTCAGTCGCCACTTATATGCATTTTTATTTCAATCCGCTGCGCGGAGAATGAAAAGATGTCTGGACTTAAGCTGTTTACCAACTGGGCCAAAGCTGCAGTGTGGAAGAACTGAAGAAAGCACCAGGCAACTGCAGGAACAGACTTTGACAATGCAAGCAGCCATTTTCAGTTGAGTTATTAACCTACCCTGAAACTCTTCTAATCTATGCCTTTTTTAAAGAACAAATGTACTGAACCAAACATGAATGAGCCAGGACTATTAAGAGAGAAATCCTCTAAAGGACTATTGAGCGCAACATAGGTTTGTAATCATTTTGTCTCAGTTGCCTGCTACCAACATTATCAATGATGAAAATGCTTGCTCAGTTGTGGGGGATTGTCTCGTAATTAAATGACAGCGCCGTACTGTAAAAGAACATGCAGAAACACAGGAGATACCGAGGGCTTTCAAACGAGCCGCTCGGAGAAAGGAGTAGGAATAGGGATGGATTACAAACCAACTTGAAAAACTGAATTAAGGACATTGGGATCTTCCTTTTAAAACACGAGCATGTTTTTAAGCTTGTTGGGGAAGGAAAAGTTGTTGAAACGGGCTCTCGGGCACCGAATCCTTCAGATGAAAGGGAGGAAAAGTATGTAGAGGCAATTTTTCCTCCTTTAGGTTGAAAAAAAAAAAAAAAAAGTACAAAAATGGAAAATCAAACTCTCACACACACTCACAGAAAAAGAAAAAAACCCACAACTTATAGGTTTGCTGCAGGCTACATCTTTGTAGTGACTTAATGGCACTACAATCTACATAGTGTAGTATTAGCCTTAAGAAACTCTTGACTATTTGCATGCATATTAGAATCCAATGAGAGCTTAATAAGTGCATATATATGACAGAGGAAACATCTCATTGCATAGTTAAAGCTACAAAAAAACATTGAGGGAGGCAAAGTCTCAAGTTAATTACCATTACAATGCAATCAAGTACAGCAGTCATAGCTGAAATCCTTTTCTATTAAGACTGCTAGGCTCAACCTTGTCTCTGCAGGTCAGCTCCGGCACAGATAACCTTTCCAGCAGACAAATACATGTAAAATTGCTTCATCTAATTAAAAGCTCAGGGAGGTGTAGAAAAATACCAGCACACTGAGGCTGAGCAAATCACAGAGTACCCCCTCCAGCTGGATGAAGCTACAATATGTGGCTGCTGTTTGTTCTGGAAGGAAACTGAGTCACTTACCATTTCAATAGGTTAATCAATTGACAATTAAATGGAGAAATTGGTTAACTCTGCAACAATTAACATGACACTCTATTAAGTACACTTTCTAATTGCCACAGCTGCAAGTGAAAATTAACGTCTGTGTCAAAGCGGCTGCTCAAGGTTGGGCTGTTTCTGGTAGGGGTAAGGTAATAAAAGTAGCTTTAAAAGCCTGGTGTTCATTTTAGACCCTTAAGCACAGTGGAGAAAGGGTATGGTGCTGGGCTCTCTGGTTAGCTAAGGAGGGTCTCCTGTGTGTATTGTGTGTGTATGTATACCCATAGGCATACTCATATAGACTATATATTAAGCTAGAGAGAAAGAAGAAATTTTTTACACTGAGGGTAGTGAGACCCTGGCCCAGGTTGCCCAGAGAGGTGGTTGATGCCCCATCCCTGGAACCATTCCAGGTGAGGTTGGATGGAGCTCTGAGTAACCTCTAGTGCAGATGTTGCAGGGGTTGCACTAGATAACTTCTAAACGTTCCTTCCAACCCAGACCATTCTATGATTCTATAATACACATTTGTGTATGCTGGTGTCTACATGTACACATATCCCTAGTAAAATGACATTTAAAATTGATTAGAAGTTTCTTTGAGCATTAAAGGTCTATAATACACACAGGTAGTGTGCAAATACTGTGTATGTGATTAAAGGTATACATGGAGTGACACGTAATTACTGCCCCACTCAAAGGAGAAGAAGGAAATAAAAGAAGCCGAATAGTCCAAGATCTCTAGAATTGGCACTTTGATGGTGATTCAGAAAGGTTCTGGTTTTGAATAAATATTTACTGGTGCTAAATGCCTGGCCAGGAATCAGAGCAGACATCAGCTTAGCCCAGGCCCTCCTGAAGTTGGATGGAAAACAACACGTTTGTTTTTCTGAGGACAGAAATGTTTTGTTTATAGCAAAAGGTGCTGAGCTGTTGTCCTGCAGGTTCAGTTCTCAACTCTGTGCAAATCCCTGATTCTTTGCTAGAAATACGAGTATAAAATACATGCATCTTGCAGGGACAGTGCTCCTTGTTTCAAAACTGCTGGTGATGGAGATACGTGCTTCTCCCACACAGTCTTGCGGACTGTGTGTTCAGAGTGGATGTTCTGCAGGGACAGAGCTGTCCTTGCTGTACCACAGTGGCCATTGTGCACAGTTCTGAGGTTGTTTTGCAATACAAATAGTCACTGGATTCTTCATTTTTAACCTTTAATCTCTGTTCAGTCACACTGAAAACCCAATAGTTCCAAGGTCCACTAGACCTGGTGAAAAAAAAAACAGAGATCCAGGATCTGGAGGAGGTGCTGTTCTGGAGGAGGAGCAGAGAAATGGGGCAAGAAAACCCATCCTTATTTAGGTGACTTTTCTGGTGCTCAGCAACCTACAGGAATGGGGATCTTTTGGGGTCTAAGGGAAATCTGCTTTCTTGTGGTTCCAGCACTATGATGAACCACCTGTATCACACACAGGTGGTGGAGGACGAGAGTGCAGGACATCCTTGCATTTTACTGCTGCTATCTACCTGCTTTCTGCAGATGGGGTGGGATGGGAGGTGTCACTCAAACATAGGCCTCCATAGCCAGCTTATGCTGGCAATAACCTGTTTCCTACAAAGGACATAGGACCTGAATACAAGAAGCCCTACAGAGGCTTGCAAGAACATGATCAGGTTTTCACAGAGTAGATTCTATTACTTCCAAGCTCTGTTGTCGAATGTAAATCATCAAATCTAATAGTACTATAATAGTAATTGCTTTGGGCTTGACAAAAAAGGGGAAAGACAAAAGGTTACATCAGTAGCTGTTGCTCAGAAACCAAACCACGAGAATTACAGATTTCTGCAATAAGATGAATTAAGCTAAAAGCCATATTAAGCAGTATTGCACATCTGTTGCATTTTTTAATTCCGTATGTGTCCTTGCTGTATGAAAGTGTTTATTGTTAAACGTGTTGTTCGCCTAATTGATACGAATCAAGCACTAATATTTTTAACTCAGCCTGAATTCTCAACAGGCTGCAGAACTCCTTCCAGTTTGGCTTTCCAGAAACCCGTATCTGATGACAGGATTGCATTTTGCTAGAACAGCCTATTAGCTGCTTCATTTCCCGGTGATGGAGAATTTAGATTTGTGACAGACAGAAAAGCCAAAGGGACGGTGTCTGTTTTTTTCCTCCGTGAACAAAGTCTGTTGTGCAGCAGGGAGGAGAACCAAGGTCTGCCAGGCTTTGCCGTCCAACCTTGGAGTACCTGCAGCCGCAGGAGAGGACTCCATGGGAAATAGTGTGGATGTCTGATGTGCGCCGAGATGTGTCATTTGAAGGGCCTGCTTGCCTGGCAGCTAACCAGAGAGTCCAGCAGTGCTCATGGCAGTGGTTCAGGCTAAATAAGTAGTGAGGAGTGAGAGATCAGGTTGAAATCCTGGCTCAGAGGAGTCTGCCGTTGGCTTTGCCGGGCCAACACTCCTCCACCAAAAAAACCCCTTCTTCCTCAGAGATATATGCTGAGCAGACAACACAAATCTTTGATGCAGCACCTGGAAAAGCAGGAAACCCAATACCTTTCCCTTTTTTGTAGTGGCAGAGTTCCTGCTGCCACCCCTGCATGAGTCGAGGGGAGGTTTGTCCCCAAGTGCCATGGGTGTCATTAAACATATACTTCTAATTGCAGCTGCTTTCGCTCTAATTATAACTCCGTTTGGTTAGGATTTGCCTCCAATCCCTCATTTCCCCTAAAGCAAACACCAGAGCACCAGAGTTGTAACCCCAGTGGGGACATTTATTAATAACCCCCTTGGCAAATAGGGAAAAAAATCATTACGCTGTATTAGACGCTAAAATATTTTCCCACTGCAAAGGCTAATTGATAAAACCAAGCAGACATTATGGGGCAATTAATGTTAAGATGAAAATAAACACGAGAGCAAAACAAAAACAGGCTGACGGAGAGTATTTTTTTTTTCCGTCTCTGAGGCGTTTCTTGTGAGTTGGAAATGAGATGCTGGTAAATAATCTGAGATTACCCGCCTTCATTAGAAAAGAAGAGAATAAATGGGGAACTGAAAGAAAGTATTCCTGCACACTTCTGCCAGGGAGAGGGGTTACAACTCTTGAGGAGTTTTGAGTGTCTTTCATAAAAGCCTTCTATTTTATAATTTTCTCTCAACTTTTCCTCTGGAATTGACTGGAATTGGCTATTTCCCTCCTTCCCAGAACAGATCCAAATTCTGAACTTCACTGTAGAAGCTGACCAATGTAATCTAAATGAGTTTGCAGCCCCAGACAAAAATCCATAGTGCTGTCATTTTAAATAATTGCAGAAGGGAAAAAGAGAAAAACGATGATTTATGGTCTGAATTATTCCCTGCTTCAGGTTTAAAATTTGTATGAATTCCTTGAGCAAGGAAAGATGTTCAGGGAAAAATAAAACCTGAGAAAACTCAGAATTTATTCTGGAAGGATTACATTTTGGGTTTTTATTTGTACAGCATTGAACACCTTCGATCTTAACCTATGTCCAGGGCTCCCAGCTGGTAGCTGCTGGTACAAACCAAACAGTGAATGACCAGTAAAGAAGAACACATTGGTCTGGACACACTGTCCATGCACTAACCCAGCAGGATGGGGAAGGAGATAATGAAGACACAGACAAACAAGACACTTCCTACGTGATATTTTATTCATTCATCAAACAGTATTACCTATTCTTGTCCATGCAGGGAGGGGGAATTTCACCAGGCTGTTTGAAAGCAGACAGAAGGCAAGAAGCAAAAGAATGGCTTTTTTTGCTAACCAGCAGCTGTTTTGGGGTTTTGTTTGTTTTGGGGTTTTGTTTTTGTTTTAATTAGATTTCTAAATTTTGACTTATTTTAGGTTTGAGAGGTTCTCTAGCAGGTGAGCGTGCAGTGCAAGTCCTATCTAAAGAGGTGGTGGGTGCAAGAAATCGTTCACTTTATCCTTACCTGTATGAAATTCAAAGAAAAGTCACAATACCATGTTTTTTTAAACCATAATAAAAATGTTTGGATGGTTCTATGCCCGTCTGAGGATTTCACATAGGCTGACAGAGAGAAATTGTCTCCTGTATATCACAGCAGAGGTTTTTGGGTGTTTCTTGGGAAAATTCCTCCCATGTCTGCTGGGTCAAGCCATGTCATCTTCTCACATTAGGAGGGCTCCAGTGGGTATTGGGGGTCAGCTCTACATGTTGTTGCACTGCCAAGCAAGTCCTGAGGGACTTGGCCATGCTGCACTGGAGGTGGGGCAGGACCTTTTAACCAGGCACTTCTTGACCCTTAATGAGCAGCTGGCTGTTCATGGAGTTCACAGCCTGAAGGTAAACAGCTATTTAAAAGACGGTCCCTCTTTAACACCCTGTGTTCAGAAAGGGAGTAGTGTGTCCTCAAGCTGCCTGAGGGCAAACGCATCTGCCCCTTTACCTGTAACCCAGCTGAGATTATGCTTTGCTCTCTTAACACATGTCAGAGGGCTACAGTTTACCGTGGGTCATAGTCTGAAGATTTTAAGATATGTACTTGCTCACCGTCCTTTTATTCACCTTTCACTTAGGGGCTGTAGGAGTCTTGTTCCTCTTTGAACATCTGGACTGATGGGCACAGCTGCATTCCCTGGGAAAAGGAGAACCACATGGAGAACCAGGGACAAAGCTGAAGGTGGGATTCAAATCTTCTTCACTTCACATATGCTGGTCCAGGATCAAGAGGATGTCATGGCAGTAGCTCATCCCAACTCTGCTGGCTGTGGAAGGGAGTTTGGGCGTCTCCAAGGTCCTCCTTGTTTATTTTGCAGTCCCAAATCACCACTTACACAGAGGTCATCTTGTGGTGAGTGTTAAAAGTGACTCCTGGTTTTACTGATGGCATCAGCTGGACTCTGTTGTTGTGTGGTCTCAGATACTCTGAGTTTTCAGGGGATGGGGTATGACAAGTGTCAGGACAAGGTGGGAGAGAAGGAATAAACTGGACATGGATATTCCTCCTGCCAAGCTGGTTGCAAATTGGCCATCCCGGTGTGTTATCTTAGATATGGAATGTAAAGAACTAAGGATCAGGTATTAGAGATGTTTTCCTATTAGATGATTGCTTATTTTAGACATCTACAACTTGAATGAAGTTTTATCCCATATGACTGGGGGGAGAAAATATTGAAACTATAATGTCAAAACCTCAGAAAATAAGTAGTTAAAAGCTCTTCACCAGTTGTAAAAGTAGAAAGAAGCCAAAGGGGAATTTCTTGTGTCAAGGAAGGGAGAAATTGAGAATGGTGTAGAGACCTGCTGGGTGTTTTCAGGTGTTGGGGAGCAGCAGTGCTGATGCTCCTGGGTGATCCCTCAGTCTCTGGCAGGCAGGGAGCTCTGCTCCTTGCTGGGTGTACCAGTCCTTCCACAGTGCTCCTGTGCTCCCACCTTCCCAACAAGCAGAGAAAGAGCAAGATGCTATAAAAGGCACCTGATGCTAGCTGAGCTTGGAGCCACACCAATGTAGATTTGCTCCTCCTGAACCCCAGATTAGTGCCAGCACACATCTCTGTGCACCTCAACATCATCTTGGAGCCATGATCTGGCCCCTGGGGCCAGGTACCTGCCTTCTCAAACTGACTCACCACACCTTGCAAGAACCCTAAAGTAAGAAACCACAGTTAAGCATGCTCTTATTTCCCTCTCCACGTTCATGGATCCATTTAGATGCAGCCTTTTGATCACCAGACTCTCTCCCAAGTCTCCTTCTTTCTTATTCCCAAGAGTTCCTATCAATGCTTATTACACACCCATTTTCCTTTTCCCTGTACAGCCGCGATGCTGTGGGTTTCCTGGTGCCCTTCAGGGTTGCTCAGCTCTCTTCATTCAGATCTGGACACTTTCTCCCCCTCTTCTGCCCAGAATCTTCAACAAGACCTGGAAGGAGTAATTGCTCAGAAACCCTCCATGCCTTGCTGCAGCTTTTGCTTTACAAGTGTACAGCTTTGAATGTGAGGCCCCTTTCAACTCTGCCTATAATAAAGGCGGCATATTTCCCAAGTTAGAAATTACCACAGCTCTTGTTCAGACCTCCCCACTTGACAGTAACAAGTGTAGTTAAGGGAAGACCATTAATTTCTTAGGCAGTCTCTCCTCTAGCTCTGCTGCTGATGCTCAGTTGGGACTCACAACTGCTCTTAACATGTTTTGCTCTCTTCTGAGAGCTTGCTGCAATTTTTTGCCCTTCCCAGTTTGTGGCCCATCTATCCATCCTTTTCCTGCTTAGGGCATTTCTCCAGATGGCACCTTCAGGAGACAGGTATTTCCATGCCAGTGCTCTCCCACCACTCCTGAGCAGCTTCAGGCTTTGTTCTCTCTATAACAATGAACCTGCCTCGCGTTCACTTGTGGAGGACACTCCTTGGTGCCCACAGTGAGCTTTGAGGTCAGTAATAAGACAAGTCCAAGCCTAGGACTTCATTCCATGCATGAGGACAGGAAACAATCTGAACATAAGAAAACATGTTTTTGCCATGCTGGTGGTTGACCACTGGATCAAGCTGTGCAGAGAGGCTGTGGAGTCTGTATCCATGTTGATACTCAAAACCAGACCAGACATTGTCTTAGGCAGCCTGCTGTAATTAGTCCTTCCTGAGCTTCTCTTGCATGACCCTGCCAACCTCAAAACTTCTGTGATCCCCACTCCTTGGATTTTTTTGCAGCCTCTCCTTGCTCCTTCTCACTGCTTTCTCCCACTCCTGGCTTTTCTGTTCCATCTGGCTTCTGCTGGAAGTTCTGCCTTCCCTTTTTCTCCTCCACTACTCACCTCCTGCCACTTTCTGGCCTCTTGGACACCAATTTTCCTTTGTTTGTGCTGCCTAAGTATTCTCTGTGATCTTCCCAGCTTGGATGTACTTCAGAGTCAAGTGTGGAGTCTCTAAGCGAGACCAAGAAAGCATATACATTATCACAAACGTAATTTATTATGTAGAAACGGTGCTCAATAGTACAAAGAATCACACTTGGACTCCCAAAAGGCGCTCGCTTTCAAAGTTGGTGGCCAGGATATACTATAATGTGATATATATGTGCTATTATATCTATATGTGAGAGTCAGCTTCAGAAAATAACCAGAGGTCTGGAGCAGAGATTCAGGGCAGTGACTTGTTCTCCCTTTCCCCCACGTCTGAGCTCATCCCCCCCTGTCCTGGACATCAAGGAAGCACATTGGCAGTGTGAAGTCACACCGGCCACAGAGGAGGATGCTCTGCTGAGGGCTGGAGACAGGACGAGGGCACCCACGTTTCATCTGACCATCTCTTGACATACAGAGCAGAGATATTTATGTTGCTTGGTTTGTGCCTGGGACCTGAACCAAGTGCCACTTAAGGATGCTAATAGAAATGGATGAGTTTATTTAGCCAAGCCATTAGTATTTTGGGATATTTCTGTGCTGCCTTATCACCTCAAAAACCAGGCAGACTGCTTAAAATGCTCAATATTTAGAAAAGCTTGTTTCCTCTCTCCTGCCTTATGTTATTGGTGTGGAATATTCTCTTCTTAAGCACAGTGTAATAATATTAGATAATTACTTAGCTCATTTTTCTATACGGGTTTTGGTAATTCGTAATTGTCTCAGAGCTGAGAAAATGTTTCCTTTAAGAAGGTTAAACAAAGAGTTTATTGACATTAGTGAAGATTGGTTAAAGAAAACATTATTAAATAAAAGGAGCTTTATTTAAACACTAAATTAATCATTTAAAGGCAAATTAGAGGTCGTAACTCCTCCTAAATAAATAATGTTAAACAATAATTAGATATCCATTTTAGATTACAGGCAAGCACTTGGGTTCAGCGGGCTGAAAAACAAGTTTCTTCTCATCTCTTCAAATTTGTTCAATATACATAATTAAAGCGAATCACTGCCCCACTTAAATTTTCCATTCTGAGATTAAAAAAAGATTCCATTTGTATCTGTGTGTCATATTCGCCATTAGATGATAAAACATCTTTAAAGCTTCACTTTCATATAAACAGAAGAAAAGATGAGAGCATCCAGAGAGATCCCCGGCAGTGGAAATCGATTCTCCTAAGCTACTGGTTACAGTTATCAATCTTATCAAACAGGCCGATGCATGAGTGCCCTCAGCCACTTTGATTTGTATGATCTCTCTTTGCCAGAGTTAACCTTTCCGACGTTCCGGCGTGTGCAATATGCTCTATCTGGGCTATAATTACACTGCTTTTCATTAGCGCTTTTTAGTCATCTCTTAAGTGGGAGATAAAATTAAAGAAACCATCCTCCTTTCTCATTTCATTACGGTTTTAATTTATTTTTTTTTTTTTCTTTCCTTTATTTAGGCTCCGAGTAGTTTCATCTATGATTTCCTACGAATATAAACCAACCTTCCCCTTTATCATCCCCTTCCACAGAGAGATTCAGGACAGGGAACGGCAAGCCCAGCATCTCACATCTTACTACCGCTGGGTTTGCATTAGGCCTCCTCAAAAATGACGATGGCTGTTGAGCGTTGACAGGAACCATACCACCGGCCTCCAGACTTTTCCGCGGGCTTTCCTAGCCCCAGTGCCAAGCCGCCTTAATAAAAAGCACTGGGAATTTTTTCTTTTTTTTTTTTTTTTTTTTCGTCCGCCGTGATACAAGTGTTAAGGAGTTAGATTAATGAAATCTGACGTTAGCGCTGATAAATAATGACACCACCGAAAGCAACCTCGGCGGTGGATGGCAACATCAAAAAGCGCAGCAGATTTCACTCTCTATTAAGGGATTGTCCTGGAAGGAAGCAGGGACGGTGGCGAGGGGAAAGCTGGATGGTCTGGCAATATTTTGCATCAATCTCCCACCGGCCAGCAAGGGGATTTTTTTTTTGCACCGAGTTGCTGCTCTGCTCCTGCATTTGCCACGTTTGATTTTCAGGCTGATAGCAGCGACGGGGAGCGGGGTGGAAACGATGCCGTGTGGTAGACGTCGTGCCCGGCGTGAGCGAATGTCGCGTGGCTAATTGTCGTCCCTAATTGCACACTCCATGTTAGCTTTGGCTATAGTTGTTTTCCGTAGCTCTGCCTGGCACGCAGGCTCCTGTCCGTTCCTTTTCATTGCCAGGACTAAGGTGAATATAACTTTGCGTTCCTCTAGAATATATATTTCACCTATTTTCTTGCTGCTTCGTTTTCTTTTCTTTTAAGATGAAAACAGCTGATGCTAGGGGTATTTTTAACCCCTGCACACACTATCTCATGCCTCACACAGATCTTCAGGGTCTGCAACGGTGGTAAGGATTGCAGATCTCATTTAAATCCATGTTCTAGGAAGAATAACCTCACAGGGAAAAGTTGTTTTGTACAACCCTGATATCTCTCATTAGCTGGCAAACACAAAGGAACGGAACAGGACTTTTCTGATTATTTTAGTGTTTTTTCTTTTTTTTTTTTTTTTTCCTTCCCCCTTAACTACTGAATTTACACACAAAAAGAAAGGCACTTTGTATTTAAGGTTAATCAAGTTTCAGTACAATTTTTTACAAACTGGAATCACACTAATCTTTTTTTTCTTGCTCTAATGTGTGGCTGTTGAAATCCTTAGCTGTGATAAATTAAGCTACTTATTAATCTAATTATCGTACATTCATCCTAGAAACTTTCATGTGACTTGAAAAGGCTATTCAACCTTTTCCCTCCCCTCCTAGAAAGGGCTCAACCTTGCACCAATTAAGATCATTCTGAAGTAATGCTTTAAAAAAGCTTTCTTTAATCACCCAGTGGAACATGGGCTGGTGGTAAGCAAACTAAAAGCTGTGAGAAAAGTTTACCTTACCTTTAAGTCTGAACATTTTGAATTGGAAGAGGAAGGTATTCCTCTCTTCCTCCTCTTCTCTGCTGTCCTAAATAAGTCCATGAAATTATTTAGCAAGGAAAGTTGTTAACGAAATCGCTGGCTTTTCCCTGAGCATAGCAAAGGACAAGATGGGAAGATGTACTCGAACAAAACCCATGAAGTCTAATTCAGTACTGGGATTACGGGAACTTTTTGACTCCCAGAGTACATATTAACCATTCAGATTTGATAGGTATTGTTTTGTTTTAAAGCCTTATCTAGAGATATGAAAACATCCTGATACCAAAGTATCCAAAGGATTAAAAAGGAAGAAGAAAAAAAACAACAACCCAAGAATGGAAAAGAAATAGGTTGCAAGTGTATCCTATCTTAAACATCCATTCATTGCCAAACGGTTTTGTTACTTTTTCTTAATAACCACATAAATGGAGCTATTTTATATTCAAATTAAACTAGGTATTAATTTGAATGCAAAGCAGCTCAGTTTGTGCCGTTTCAATGACAGGTTTACCCCCAGACAGAATTTATGAACAGCCCGATGTGGGGGAAGTCCGCTCCTGCTCCTCACCCCCTCTCCGTGCCTAGCAAACTTGCTAACTGTGAATAGTTTTTGAAGTGAAGATTAAAAGAGTGGAATTATAAAGTATAATTACATTTTATTGAAACTCTAGAAATCAGAAAAAAATTCAGCAGGAAACTTTTAGTGAAACATGATGTGTTGTCATTATCATTAAAAGATAAAAGTTCCATACTGTTTTTATCTGTTTATTTGGAAGAAATCCAGCCTTTGCAGTTACGCAGGAAACAAAAAACTGGAATGCAGGAGTAATTATTAAAACTGTGTGATTTGTTATCTCAGCTACTGTCTTTCCAAATGGTAATGCGATATCAGCAGCTGCAGACGGTCGCTGATTTCCTCTATTAGTAAACAAGTGCTTTGGAGACCTGTGTGAGGCACTTTAAGCCCACTACTCCCCGAAGTGCTGTCAGGCTTAACTACTAATCCATGGTATTTCAGAGCACTGGAAATTCATCTTTATAAAACCTGAACAAAAAAGGGAAAAAGCCTGGAGGGCAGGAGCTCCCTCTGGTGAGACAAATGACATGTTCATTTATTAATGAAACAATAACCCTGGAAAGAGGATCAAAGCACATTCCATCCTCACTTTACAATCCCCAATTTTCTCAGGCCATACCATTTAATTGAGCCATGACAATGGAATACTTAATTGTTGCGTTAAAGTTTGAAGAAGCGACTTCCTCAGAATCAATGTTCATTTCTGGATTATGACAGTATAATGTCGCCAGCTTGTAGCTGCTGGAATTTTATTTACTCTCTTTCTTTTAGACAGAGAAAGAACTCATTTTGTTCTTTTACTAAAGGCCTCTTATCCCTACCCATAAGTAGAGATATACCTATACTGTAGGTAGAGCCCAGCTGCTGGCCCATTGCCATGTTGAGGTTGTGCCCAGGGGAACGTGGCCAGGGCTGATTTCTGCAGCACACGGAGAAATGCAGGGGGTGAAGAACCTTGGAAAGGTAGAAGAAACCAGCTTTTGGTCTAAGATTAAAGAAAAAGCAGAATTATGGAGCTGGCCTTGCTGCATCCCTTTTGCTTCAGGTGCAACAGCTCCCTGCCAAAGTACAAGTGGCGTTTTAATTTCAGCAGCTCTGCTTTGTAGGAAAGCTTGTTGGTGGGCTTGGACTGCATGTGCAAAACACATTAAATGTGAGCACTTGTGTCTTATTAATGGCTTGGCCTCTTGACTCCCATTTGAGAATGTCTTTAAGCACATGCACATGCCTCTGTAAGCACCGGCGAGGTCCCAGAGCTCTCCACGGCATCCTCCAGCACTTGAAGCTCTGCTTGTACATCACCGCCCTCCTGAACTTGGGCCACAGGCAAAGCTCAGTTCGGCCGACTTCTTGAAACCAGTATTACTTCAGTATTACTGAAACCAGTATTACTTCAGTGCCACCTCTCAGTCTAGGAGCAGATATGATTACATTTTGAGACAGCCCACCCTGCTTTGTGTACACTTCACTTTCTCCCAGTACTTACAACACATGTGTGCCTCTGTATTTGGGAATACTCAAGGGCTTTTAATTCTCACTGAGATTTCAGATAAGGTCATGGAGGACTTCTTGGTTCTTTCCTGAGGGTTCACATTGTCTGCCATCAAAGTTTAGAGGCAACAGGGCCTTCCCTCTGGTTTTATGCCCAGCTGCTGCTGGGGTGCCCAGTAATTTGAAAGGATGTAAGGAAAATTAAAGCACTCAAAATAAAAGCCAGGTTTCCAAAAGGAGCAGCAGAACTTCTGAAATGAATGCGTGTGTCACATCTGTGGCTCCAAGTGTCCTTTTCCTAACACCTGATTTCATTAAAGTTTTTACCATTTTGTATAATTGATATTTACTGACTCAGTATCCAGCAGTGATTGACTGCATTGTTTTTCTTTAACCTGATTTTAATTTACATGCCATTTTCTGTGTGCCTGTACAGAAGCAGTTAGGCTATCGTGCACAAGTGTCTGCTACCTTTAAATTAATACATTATGGTTTATTAATTCTTCTTATGACAGGTATTATAATACACTTGCATGTACATAACGCCTATCATATAAGAACCCTGAGGCACTTACAAACATTAACTAAGCCTTACAATCTTCTTACTTTGGGTAAACAGGGACAGAGGGAGGTTAAGTCTGTCATCCTGACAGCTCTGTGCAGAGCTGGGCACAGAACTGCTACATCCTGACACCTTGTAGGCTCCAAGGAGCTCACACTTCCCATAGGATGGCTTATAATCCCCATAGGATGGCTTATACTCCCCATAGGATGGCTACTGCACCCTGTAGGATAGCTACTGCATCCCATTCCTCCATATGCAGTGGAGGTGGTTTGCAGGACCAGGAAAATGGGTCAGGATTTCAAAGGGATCACAGCTGAATTGCATATTTCCCCTCCATCCTTATCTGACTCAAGCAAGGGGCCAGGTATTGGTTATGCTCAATTGGCTGGTTGCTCAGCTGAAGTAGAAATCACACTTAAGACTGGTTTGAAGGGGGTAATAAAGAAAGACAGAGCTGTTGAGAAATCCACCTAAGCAACAGGTCAGCCTTATGGAGTGTAAGTGCAGCCCAAAGACACTGAAATCTCTGCAGCAGCAAAGACCTGCTCTGTAGGATTTAATAGAAAATATGACCCATCCCCTTTTTCTCTTCTAAACACTAAGTGCTGAATTAGAAATGGGGTGGGATGAGGACCCTTTGGGACTCAAGCTTCATAGGATGCATAATTCTCTTAAAAGAAATATATCACGCTGCAGGGGAGTAGCTCAGGGGGGAGCGTCCCTCCATGTAGGTCAGGTGAAGTCCCGCTGCATTCCTGACGTGGAAACGAGCAGATGAGAAAGCCTGAGTAAATGGATTGTGTAACAAAGCCCAAAGGGACTCTTATTTTTTTCTCCCTGGAGTATTAAGAAATCTGTGCAAAAATCCTCTGCCTTCCAGAGGGCACTGTGTGAAAAGCACAGTGCAATTTCCAGCCTGCCTGGGAGATGTGGTCCTTTTATTTCTTTCCTTCGACAGGATCTAGCTGGCTGATCCTTTCAGGGGGAATATCAGGATCCCCCAGATACTCCTAGCAGTAAGGGTGAGGTCATGAGGACCAAAGGCAATAAAAGCTACCCTGCAACCCGCTGCACAGATCTATGCGAAGCTGGTCCTGGGTCCTCCTCTGCCCATGGGGACCTTTTTGGCCTTACCACGCCCCCTTGCACAGACCCTGCCATGCCTGAGGCTTCTCCCTCTACCAGCAAAACATGCCTAGTCTTGCCCAAATAATAAGAGGAAAGACTCTCTGGTACAGAAACATTAGAAGGACTGGTTATCCCTTCCCTTTGTGGGAAGGCGAGTGTCTGGGCGATGAGGAAGAACCACTGTCAGGGGTTTGGAGAGGATGATGAGGTCTGTCCAGCAGCACGAGCTAAGTTTGTCCGTCACAGCTTGTGTAGGTGAACCTGGCTCCCTCTGCCCTGTTCCTTACCTACTGAGTCCCTGGAAATCCGATTACTGATCCAGGCCAGCCGTACGTGCAGCCAAGCAATTACATTGTTTTTTCTCCGCTGCAGCTCGGCGTGTTCTGCAGTTGAGGTTTATAGGAAAACAGCATTTTAAGACAAAAAAAAAAAAATATAAAGTGCTTGATGATATTAGTATTATAAAGACGGCTTACGGTACTGTATATTACTATTCTGTTCAGTAGTGATTAAGGGTTCCAGTTGAGACTGGACAATTTACTATGTTTTATTGAGGTATAATAACAGCTGGGAAATGAAGGGAATAGGAAAAGAAGGAGAGTGGAGGTGCGGTGATGCTTGTGTTACAGCTGGGGATCTGTGGAGTGGGACAAATAAGTCCCTGGTCCTACAAACAAGGACACAGTTCTGCCCGTGCATTCATGTCAGGGGATATTCTCCACACACCAAATGAAATGTGCAGCCATCTCCAGTAATGACACTGAAGAAGTTCAACCAAGGTCATAGCATGGAAGGGAAGAAGGACTACCTCCTAGGCTCTGACCACAGTGTCCCCATCCTCCCTGGGATGGATCCCTGGGCTTTCTCATCCCGGGATGGGTTTTAATGCCATGCCTGTTTTGGCAGCACCCAGGGAGGTTTTGGATAGCTGGCTTGGGAGCAGGGCATGGCAAAGGCATAACTTTCCCAGCAGTGAACAGGTGAGCTTTTGGAACTGCAGAGGAAATGTTTTCTCACACAAGTTTAAGATAATAAACTCAACTGAGTGAGCAGACACTGGGAAGAAATATTTAATTATCCTTCTCACCATTATGAAGAACTTCTGCCACTCTTCAGGTTATTATACAGTAAATAACCAGTTTTCTAAAGGACAGAGCTGTTTTAATTATATGACAATGAATGCATAATTATTATGTTTGTTAGGAATGAATCACAAGACAACAGACTTGATATTGCTGCTCTAGTTAGTGCATCTTAATTACTTTTTCATTTATTTTGCATATAAAAGCTATTTGCTAATTGTCTTTGCTGTAAATATGCAAAATATAATTAGTCATTCATAATTCTTTATGTGTTATCTAACTGTACATTTGTTACTGAGGAATGTATATTGAAGTTTGAATATTTAATGGGCTTTTGTGGCATAGAATATTTTTGTACAAAGTTTTCAGGAAATATTAGAGACATAATTTAAACCTTCTTTTAACCCCTTTTCCTATGCAAACTAATGTTTCCCATAATGACTAGATATTGATAAATTAAACCCCCTGGAAATCCATTTCTATTTTCTGAGCATACAGTATAAATCCACTGCTGATGATATGAAATGCCTCTTGGTCTCAAACTGAAACCAGAGAGATTAAAGTATTGCAAGTTGCTCTCTACAGTGAATTTAAACCATAAGTACAGACTTGCAAATGCATTTAAATCATATAGTGAGATCAAATGCATTCATCTTTGATGTAGGCTCGTCCCTGTTATAGTAGTGCTGTAACACAGAAGCATCTGATGGCAACATCTGTTTTCTGATAGGTATTGTTGATCACACAAGGGGTCACCGTTCCTGTTCTCGTAAGGCTAGTAAGTTTTTGTCAAAGAATAGAACATACAGAAGTTTAAATCTTAATTGTGTTCTTTGATTTTGGCCCTTGTTTGACCTCTCTATAGTTGCCTTGCTCACCCTGACTTGAAACTGCAGGTCTAGCCAAAACACTGTGCATTTCCTTCTTTATGTCTTCTTTTTCTCCTTTTTTTTTTTTAAGGCTTAGGCTAGTTTCATCTGTAATTAACACTCCGTAAGGCCCTCAGTTCCTGAGAATGTTTTACATTGTGATTAGATTCATTACAGAGATTGACTGGTTAAAATGGGCCGTGTGTTTCTGGAAGTTGAATTAAAAGTCCAGGTCTCAAGAACCTCTGCAGATAATTATACATTATCTGTTCACTCGTCTCGGCGAAGCGCTGCCAGTTCATTCTCCTGATGCATGTCACATTCTACATTTTTTCATCTCAAACATTTGATTTACTATCCGGTTGTACTGTTAATCCTATGTCATGACACTCCTATTCACTTCTGCTTTTCAACTGAAAGCAGCTTCCTATGAAGATAAAGATAGGTAAAATCTATTGTAAAGGGAAGAATAACTTGAATGCAGCTATCATATCGAAAAGAAAACACTCTCCTCCACTCTTCACCCTTTAGACGCTCTGAATACTTTTCTTAATGATGAAGTCAAACAGAATAGCCACTGAGAATACAAGCCATGGTTATTTTTTTTTTTCCCCTTCAGAAGTAATCCTGCTCTGTAATTCTGTAATTGTTCTTATTTGCGTTGGGCAAATCTTTTTAAACTAACATATATAAAAACAGAGTGACAGTAGGGCATAAATTAGAAAAAAACAACCCAGCTAACATGCTTCAGTAAATTGTGATATGAATAAATCATACATATCCCTACTTATCAAACAAGTATTTAGAAGCAAATTTAAATAATGCTATTTAATGCTGGCACTTGCATAAAACCCACAACTGTCAGTGGCATTTTTTTCAAGCAGTTGACTACTTGAGCTATAGATTAAAAAACCCATACATTTTATGCATCTAGCACAGCGCAAAGAAAAAACCTCCAACTATTTCAAATGACATTCCACTTCCACACAGAAGCTTTGCAAAGGTATTTCATCAACTCAGAGCTGAAAACCTCGTATTTCACATCACAGGTGGGGTTACGCCTGCACGAATAGGGAAAAGTTATATAGGACAAGCAGAATTTGAGTTTCCAACCTGTATTCTCCTGTATCCAGGAGATACCCTATTAGAAGGAGGTGTATCCTAAATATATTTTCTTTACTGCAAATATGCTGGACATGGACATGCTATGAAAGTATATTGAAACCCCTTGAATGTTTTTCTGGTCATTCAAGCTTTCTTAGCTCTTTGGAGAAAATGAAAGTAGCTGCCCAGTGTGGCTGAGGTCCCTCCTACGACCTACTGTCTCTGTCATGAAGGCAAGCAGGACTGTCAGTGCTGGGCTTAAAATCTATTATAATGTACAATATACTATAGGAAGCTTTTGAGAAAACCAAATCCTTTGGTACTAAGTCTTTATTTTCTCTTCTGTATCAGGTAACTCAAATAAAGAACAAAATTTTGGTTTTTATGGCAGAAAAGAACAGACTTTTAAAAAGAAATTCATG